>CM050215.1:3647500-3665000 GCA_027475355.1 Coilia nasus | reverse complement strand
CTGTCATCAATGTGATGTTGGCTGTGACAAGTCTTGTGACGGCGGTGAAAACAAATTTCCCCCTGGGGACAATAAAGGCTATCGATCTATCTATCTTAGAAGCACTAGTTGTTAAAATATTTAACACTGACATCTTAGTCATAGGCATGTCTGCAAGCGATGGTAGGCCAGCATCATCCCACTGTGTATTTTACACTTCATTGCCTTCACAAAACCACTTCCAAACACAGTCGTGTGTCAGACCTCTAATACACTCCATTGGCGGTAGCTTGAGGCTTATCAATCGAACAGAATAGAGATGGAAAGGGGGGGCATCACAGAGAGATTGCACAGCCTGATGCACATTATGGAAGCTGCGACCGACTCTATGCCACCTGCGGGTTTAAAAAAAACATTCCAACCGCTGGGAATCCTCCCAAAAATGTCTGACCAGCGCGCCCCTCTGTGCATGCATACACATACACATACACATACACATACACATACACATACACATACACATACACATACACACACACACATACACATACACACACACACAAACACACATACACACACACCCACATACACACACAAATAAACACATACACACAAGCATATACAACCCGCACACACCCGCACAAACACATACAAACAAGTACATACAACCCACACACACACACAGGCACCCACACATGTGAAAAGTATGTTCCCATAGCAGTCAGTCATGACTTTGTATTTTAATTCACAGTCATTCATTCCTCACGTGAGACTGCTAGAGTGCAGGCAAACTAGACTAGACTAGACTAGACTAGACTAGACTAGACTAGGTGGGCTAGGGTAGGCCCAGGGATGTTGTGGTGTGTATAGTCAGAAGTCTTCTGTTCCCAAACTGTCTTACTTCCTAGTTGTCATAGGATATTATTGTCACTTTTTCACTTCCTTTTTGCACTTGCCATAAGAGATTGTCACACTTGTCTTGTTTTTTTTTTTTTGTACCCCCCCCCCCCCCAACCTCCCCTTCTGTAGGCGTCATGTTGCAGCAATTTCCTCTGTGTCTGTGTGGGGCCTCCTGTAAATGTCTGTTTAACTGCAGGCTCGTATCCTTAGCAGACACCTCAGACTTATCCCCCGCCCTTACACACACACACACACACACGCACACACGCACGCACACACACACACACACACACGCACACACGCACACACGCACACACGCACACACGCACACACACACACACACACACCACACACACACACACACACACACACACACACTTCCCGCTCTTTTCCTCTGCAGCAGCTGCTGAGTCCTATGGGAATGTGCTCTCCCAGCTGTCAGGCTACAGTCTGGCCTTCGCATGGGCCTCTTTCTTTCCCTCTCTCTCTTTCTCTCTCTCTCTCTCTCTCTCTCTCTCTCTCTCTCTCTCTCTCTCTCTCTGTCATGCCCTCTCTTTCTTTGTCTCTTTCTCTTTCTTTCTCTGCCCCCTCTCTTTCTGTCTGCCTCTCTTTCTGTCTCTCTCCCTGTATCTCTGTCTCTGTCTCTCTGTCTGTCTGTCTCCTTTTCTCATTCTCTCAAATTGAAATTCAAATGTACTTGTTGGCATGACAAAGAAGGAAAAATGTGTTGCCAGTACAAATACATATACATGTTGTTGTCATGTGCAAATACATGTGTACTTCCCTGTCAAAAAATTCACATCACATCACATAGTGTGTGTTCTACCTAGCACTGTGCACTTATTTTGGAGTTCTGAGACAGAGAAGGAGACAGAGACCACTTTCTCTTTGATGTTCATACAAGACTCCTGTAAGTAAGATTTGCTAAACAAACAGCATTTCAAGACTTAAAACTGAAGAGTGTTTATTTGTCCAAGTGCAATAGCACAAGTAATACAGTGTACCGCAATGACGTTTCCCTGATGCCTGTCCTTGGTGCTCTAAACAAGCAGTACTATAAAAACACTACTTTTTATATACACTAGGTAAACTAAAATTCTTATATACACAAAGCCTTATATTTACTACACTACAGTACAATACCCAGTATCAGTTATAATTGATACTGCAAGTGCTTGGTGAAACGATCATCATTGAGGCATACGGAGAGACAGGGACAGAGACGTGGTCTGTCACTGCGTGCACATGGAGGAGTTGAATCCGATTGGAAATGGTTTGGGATCGTATCGACTTCATGTGCCCAGGCTAAGGATCGTATAGGGATTGGTTTCGCGAATCCGATTGCAACCCCTGGCTTGAGCCGGTTACAATCCGCTTGGTGCCGCCTTGTGCACGGTTATTGGTTTGGATTCGTGTACTGCGCATTAGGGCTGGCAAGGAATATTCGAAATTCGAATATATATTCGAATAGTTTTAGTTAGAAAAGGAATTCGAAGGTGAAAGTTAATATTGGAATGTGAAAAAACGTGCACTTGCGCTTTGGAATGTCGGAGGCAAAAGAAATACTCGGTGTCTGCTTAGTTAGAGTAAAAACAATCCGCCCACACAGTAAATTCCATGGCAAGCCAATAAAAACGATGACATTTACATCACTTTATAAAAAAAAAAAACTTTGGGCTCTGGGAGATACCTTCACGTCGCCAGATTGCGAAGAAATATCTTTCCATCCCCGGATCTTCAGTGCGCTCTGAACGCGTCTTTTCCTCCGCTGGGAATAGGCTATAGTAAATAAAAAGAGATCGGCGCTGGCCCCTTCAAATGTGGATCTTGTGTTTTTGGCAAATAACCTGTAGGTCTTCAGGCCAATAAGACACGACGGTGACAGTTTTTCTTTTTTATGCAAGTACCAAGAATGTAAGTAGCCTTTTCGTTTTTAATAGCGCTTTATTTTTATGAACCTCTAACGTTACAGTTTCGTGCACTTCAGGCTTGCACTGGTTTGTTTATTTATAGTTTCATGTCAGGGAAAAGCGTCATGTTTAGGCCTACCTCACTACAGCTCGCTCGGAGCATTCAGGTTTTTAAAAAACGTGCGCCTCGCCTGCTCTCAACAAGTCTCGTTGTCCTCAATTGCTTGTAATATCAAACGCCGACGGCACAGTTCATGTCGTATCAAGGAAACCAAAAACGCTGTTTGTTCTTTCATATGGACTTCCAAACAAAGGAGAATGCACAGCATGCATGCAAATACTGCTCTGTCAACCTCCTCAAGCGCTCTCTTTGTTTTGTATGCCGCCAGATAGTTTGTTTATTTTCTTTTAGCAGCCGTTAACCTGAAGTAGTTCTAACACCACTTGTTGAAAGGAATATAGCGCAATCTAGCGTAGCGGAAACGGCCAGATCTCTGACCATTATCCGCTAACACGAACTCTCATGTGCACAGACATTTGGGACAGACCACCCGTTGGGTAGCAACACCCAACCCAATCCCAATCCAATCCGATCCTACCATGTGCCCGTAGTCTGTGAAGGAGTCTCAGAGTGAATAAGGTATGGCTGCCAGGCCTTTTTTATTTTGGACGAGATGTGCAATTACATCCAGAAACACATTCATTTAAATGACTACTAGTATTCAATGGCCCGTTTGATGATTAAGGAGCTGAGACAAAGCCAGGGAGGAAAGAAATAGTTTATAATATGATCAGTTTTCCCTCTTTTTTTAAAAATCACTTTTTCCCATGCTAGGACTGTATACAACTTCAGAGTATTTGTGTTCTATCTCGCTCTTGCTCTCTCTCCATGTTTCTCACTCTCTCTCTCTTGTTCTCTCTTTTCCTCCCTTCCTCTCTCTGCTTCGTTCTCTCTGTCTGTTTGTCTGTCTGTCACAAGAGGATGTTGTAGACCCTGCACCGAGTGAACCAAAAGGCCAACAAGAAAGCATCCATTCACAGATCCCATTTTCAATGAAGTTAATTATCTGTTCTCTAATTGCCCTCCAGGCCACGTCCTCCCCGCTGACTGGCCACGGCATCCTGGGAAAAGACCCCCAGAAATGACTCCACATAAATCTTTAACAACAACACCAACTCCCTCTCCATACCCCCCCAAACACACACACACATTCACAAAGAAAGACACACACATACACACACAGAGGCAGCAAACAGGCATCCCAAATGATGCATTCTGAATGCTGAAAAGCTGCCATTTAGTCCCATGGCCCTCTGGGGAACAGCTTGCTCTGGGGACTCCCACACAATGCTGCCTTTACCACACAGGGCTCTCCCAAAGCTCTGAAATCCCCCCACACACCACACACACACACACTCACGCACGCACGCACGCACGCACGCACGCACGCACGCACGCACGCACGCACGCACGCACGCACGCACGCACGCACGCACGCACACACATCCTAACCTTCAATACCTATACCATCCATATCCACACTACTCTACTCTACCCACTAACCCCATACGCCCCCATCACCACCACCCTCCACCCTAGAGACCACTCTCTTGTTTATTGTAATGGGAGGTGGGCCGCTCGTCTGTCCCCCTCCAAGCACATACATACACACACACACACAGACACACATGCACACACACACACACACAAACACACACATGCACACATACACAGACACACACACACAAACACATACACACACACACACACACACACACAAAGATGGCCGTTTACAGACACAACAAGAGATGTAAACTAAAAGAGAGAGGAAAGAGAGACTGACAGACAGAGAGGTGGACAGACAATAGCTACCACGCATGGAGAGATAGATCGGGATTGAGAAAGAGACAGAGAGAGAGACATAAAGAGAGATAGAGAAAGAGAGAGAGAAACAAAGATAAAGAGACAGAGAAACAGAGAGAGGCCTTGTTGAACCACTTCATCACTATTTAATTATTGATTGCTCACACGCTTGCACTAAGTTGAGTTTCAGTGGGGACAGATGGTGGCCCCCTGGCCTGGTGCCAGTCATGGGTTGGAGCCCAGTGAGGGCCGGGGCAGCACTCATTGTCCCGTTGCTCGTTATGTCTGTGCCTTCATTGGAAATATTCGGATATGACATGAAAATGAAACTGAAAATGAGTGATCAAACATGAGGGGAGTTGGGGGTGACTGCGGGGTGTTGTATGTGTGTCGGTGTGGAGTGGGGTATCTGGGTTGGGTATGTGTGTGTGGTTAGGGTTAGGGTTAAGGTGGAGGGAGGGGGTGTGGCTATAGGCTGCTGGTCAGAGGGCATCCTTTTCAAGCACGGACACAACATCTGCAGTTTTGTAGTCAGAATAGAGGTGCTCAGTTGTGTGTCTGTGTGCATGTGTGTGTAAGGGCATGGGTGTGTGTGTGTGTGCATGGTTGTGTGTGTGTGTGCATGGTTGTGTGTGTGTTGTGTATGTGTGTGTGTATGAGAGTGTGTGTGTGTGTGTGTGTGTTTGTGTGTGTGTGTGTGTGTGTGTGTGTGTGTGTGTGTGTGTGTGTGTGTGTGTGATATGTGACTGGCATGATGTCTCCACTCTGATGGGGCAGAAACTGGCCCTCTCCCAGGGGCAGCTTAACCCCTTTTGCCCCCCCCCCTCCAATCCCACCACACACACACGCACACACAAACACACGCACACGCACACACACACACACACACACACATCTCCATCCAACCCTGCCCCCTCCCCTTTATCCCCCCGCCCCAACCCTGGCATCTGCAGTCCAGCCTACCACCTAAATGCTTTATTCTCCAAAGGCAACCAAGATGGCTGGACAAAGGATGCAGCCACGGCAACGGAGCAGGCCTGGTGGGAGAGGAGAGGGGGATTTGGGGGTGTTTTGGGAGGGGGAGGGCAGTGGTTGATCCTTGACCCCTCACAGCTGCTTTTCTGCACAGGCACCTATCCCACAATCCCCTCCTTTCTCCTGACGTGGCCACGGGGTCAGGGAACGGCAGAACAAGGCGCCGAGTATACGGGAGGCTTTCTAGAATGTTCTGCCATGTGTGAATGCTGAAAGGATGACATTCCGGACTGGACGACCCCACCGATGGTCACGCTCCGAGGAGGAGGACAACATGGCTGTCTCTCGAGAACCAGGCCAAGAACGAGGGGTGTCTTCTATAATGACAGACTCTTGCCCAAGCACAACACCCCCACCAACTCCGGTGTGAGGACCTAAAAGAAACCCCTTAAGAATGATGCCACTGGGGGGTTGCATTGTTTTGCGGAAAACAATGAGGAAAACACTCCCAATGACAAATCACATAAACGACCTGTCCTGTCAGTTTGCCAGTGGCCTCTTCTGTGATGTGACATGCAATAAAAACAAAATATTACTAAAAGCCAACAGGTGTGGACAAATCAAGTGATGTATCGTAGAATGATTGACCACATAAAAAAATTGTATTCTTTTTAGATGCGTCACATGTTGCCAGTCACATTTTTTCATGCACAGTAACACGTTTTTACAAAGATGACTCACAGTTATGAAATGATATAGTTTTTGATGAGTCATGGCGGGACGGAGCTGAGTCATGGCAGCGGTTAAAGGCCGCTGGAGCGACTAATGTGATGAGTGTTTGGGGTAATTAGAGAGCGCAGAGGCGGGCACCATTAATATTGATCAGCCGCTGCCCTCCCGCCGGGACCTCTCTTCACCTGCTCCCTTTTCCCACGCCTCCTCCTTCTTCCCTTCTCTTCTCCTCCTATCCCTTCTCCATGCCCTGCCTGATAGATAGTGCATTCCATTTGCACTCGGAGCTCGGTTTCCGAGTAATTGTGCAAATTCAAACACAGGGAATGACATCATGCGCATCCCTGAGTCTCAAACGTTCGACCGACGGACAGTCGGAGCAGCACAGAGGACCCTGAGTTCACAATTTAAGATGGTTTTTGGTGTTGTCATCAGCCTTGCACATAATCAGGGTTGTTTTGGTCCATGCTACGTACTATTACAGTCATGTTATTGGTGAAACACAGTGTCATGTGTCTTTTATCAAGTGTCAATAGGTTTGGCAAATGGAACGCATTCAACTGGGTTTTTGTTGGGTTTTTAGTAGACGTGAAGTCAGTCTGACCTCCAAATCTCGGTTGCGGAGACAAATGGAATGCACCATAACTCCCCTTCTTTCCCTTCTCCATCCTCTACCTGTGTCCTCTTTCTCCTCCTCCTCTCTCTATCCCTTCTTCTCCTCCTCCACCTCTAGCTCCTCCTCATCTCTCTATCCCTTCTTCTCCTTCTCCAGTTTCTCCTCTGTCTCCTCCTCCTCTTTCTATCCCTTCTTCTCCCCCTCCACCTTCTCCTCTGTCTCCTCCTCCTGCTCCATTAGACTCCAGAGACGTGCTTAGTGCCTGCTTAGAGCTGAGCTGGCATATACTGGGCTTCGCCCTGACCCATTTATGACTGATGTTATCAGCTATATACGCAGCAACAATTTATATTCTTTATTTTAGCAATTACAAAAGGTGAGTAAACTCTGTTTTGTACCCTACTCAAAATCTGCTGACACACTCATAATCATTCCACACCAGGTCTTAAATGATCTTAAATGTCTCACAGCTTTCAGTTACAGCAGGTATGTTGTTTTAGACCCATGAGTAGCTTATTTCGGGTGGTTGATTTATTGATCCATGGTATGGTTCAACAGACGGGGTTACAAGGCTCTCTCTCTCTTTCAGTCTTGCTTGTCACGGTGGCTGTAAAATGATGCTTTTGGGAAACAGACACCTAATAGGTTCCCACACTGGCCTGGTCAGTCCCTCCCTGGTCCAGTTGGACCTGTTCTGCTCAGGACCGTATGGAGGCTCACCCACCAGACACTGGCAGCAGGGCGGTTCTGATGGGCGCATGTGGCTGGCATTATAAAGAACACTGCAAAAATAAATAAACAGATACAACATTTGAGTCAAATACCAGCAGGACAATGACCTGTACATAATACAGAACAGACCATCCACCATACAATGCAGTGCAATACACAATACAACACAGACCAGAACATAATGTGTCACAGTGCAAGGTTAGCAATAGGGTCAGAGCAGAAAATAGTAATAGTTCATCAGTGACATCATCTGTATTTATTTAGTACATTAACAATTTAATTTAGTTAATTTACTTATTGAATGCATGAACAGCAGCACAAACTAAAGAGGGCTGCTATTTTTAGTCCTGTGGGGTGGGGCATATTGAGGAGATGGTTCAGCTTGGGGCCAGGCATGGAGGAGAGGACAGGAGGGAGAGGCAGAGAAAGAGAGAAAAAGTATGAAAAAGTTAGAAAAAGCAGACTATGCTTGATGGATGGGAGATTGAGAGAGGGATGGAGAGACACACAGAGGAAGAGAGGAGATATGAGAGAAAGATGGAGAGGGAAATGTATAAAGGGAAGGACAGAGAAGCAATGACAGAATAAGAAAAAATACAAACAGAGGGAAGGATGGTGGATGGTGGATGTGTGTGTGTGTGTGTGTGTGTGTGTGTGTGTGTGTGTGGGAGGGATATAAAGAGGAGGAGATGGAGAGACAAAGACAGAATGAGAACATTTCTGAAACAAACTGAGAGCGAGAGATGGGATGGAGCTAAACAGACAGAGGCAGAAAGACAGGATAGGGGTGGGTGGAAGGAGGGATGAGGAGACGGTGAAAGAGAGATAGAGAGAAGGAAGGACAGGTAAGGGAGATATGATGTCAATATTGATTTGTGGTGTCTTGGCTGAGAGGGTGGGGTTTTATGTAACAAACTGTAGCACACACACACATACACACACACACATGCATACCTGCATATCTCTCTCTCTCTCTCTCTCTCTCTCTCTCTCTCTCTCTCTCTCTCTCTCTCTCTCTCTCTCTCTCTCTCTCTCACACACACACACACACACACACACACACACACACGCACACGCACACGCACAAACACACACAGAGCTAGAGAGATGGATAACCACACACTTCATGGGTTCCACACACACTACCACACATTTCATGGGTTTTAGTATCGTTCTCTGTAAAAAGAAAAACAGCAATAAAATAATGAACTTGTAGCAGAAAAATGCAGGAAGTAAAAACTGAACGGATGTTTGAAATATTATGTGTTTGGCTATTTCTGTCTGGGGCCTAATAGAGCCAAACTCCATTAGCTGATTACACATGGTAATGAAAGTTCCATCAGTTAACATTACTGAATAGCATTACAGTGTCAACATATTTAACACAAACACCATTAAAAACTAATTTTGCAAAGTCATTATCAATTTAATTAGGGTAAAAATGTTTAATGAATATTTTAGTGTTGCATTTGAACAGCTCGGGTTGTCAAAAGTTTTTGGTTAGCTTTGCTTATTGCTGTTTCCATTTTGTATTCATTCTGATAAAGTCTACACATTCTTGTTATGGCACCAAATGAATTACAACAAAGGCAACAGATGGTCAGTAAGAAAAGCTGAAGAAACAAAAATTTACATATTACAACAACACACAGGACTCCAAAGAAAACAAGGCTTTATTTTGAGCAGGAGTGAATGTCAGTGGTCTTAAATACCCTCTTTGGTGTAGAGAGTCACGGCCATTCAGTGGCTGGATTAATTGACCTGCTTGTTCAGATGGCTGTGGGACTGGTGCTGCTACTGTGCTGGTTTCTATGGACTATGGAGGGGAGCCATGTTACCGTCATACTGTGCCCAACACATCATCCAGGCCTTCTGCCTCTCGCATTTCTCTCTTTTCTGTTCTTCATCTCTTTTCCTCTGTCTATCCCTCGCTTTCGCTTTCCTACCCCTTTTCCCCTTCACCCCATTCTATCTGTGTCTGTCTTCCTCTCCCTCTCTTGTTCATCTCACTGCCCTCTTTTGCTTTTTATTTCCCTCTCTACTGCATCCTAGCCTCTCCCTCCTACCATTATTCCATCCCAGTCTCTCTCTCTCTCTTCCTCTCTCTGTCTCTGTCTCTCTCTCTCTCTCTCTCTCTCTCTCTCTCATGATCTCACTGTCTCTATCTCTCTCTATCTCTCTTTCTCTCCCCCCCTCTCTCTCTCCCTCTCTCTCTTACAATCCATGGGTTGTTCAGCAGAAAAGAGAGAGGGCTCTACCCCTCCCCTCTGCCCCACCCCCCATCTGCTCCAAAGGGACTGACAATAGATCTGCCCCCTGCAACAGTGTAACAGACTGCCCCCCTGTGTCCCCCCACCAAGACTGCCCCTCTGCACCACACCCCCCATACATACACACACACACACATCTCATCTCCACAACAAAGCAGGTCAGTGGATTCTCACGCTGCCTCTGCTATGCTGCGCAATGCAATGCAAAGCTTCGTAAGGGTAACTACGGAACACACAGTCGCACAGACACACACACACACACGCGCACACACACACACACACACACACACACACACACACACACACAACACACATAGTCCATAAACTAAATTTGCATACACACACGTTCACACAGGTCCATGTGCACACACTGACCATCTCCCACCTAACTACACTAGGCAACCCAGCTTCTCCGTTCCTATATTCTCTCCTCTTTCTTCTCCATCACAACCCCCCCCCCCCCCCAAACACACACATACACACTAACACATACATACACATGCTTTTGGCTTCCTATGCAAAGGCCTTTAGCACCCTTTCCATATTTAACAACACACAAACACACACACACACATACACTCAAGCAGACTGTCCGAGTAGAAGAGGGAGAGCAGATGTGGGCTGGGCAGATTGGAAGCATTCCCATGTCACTCAGGCCACCACATTAAAGTGTGTCATTTAAAAGGAGAGTAGGAGGTACAGAGTCACCACACACACACACACACACACACACACACACACACACACAGCACTAACATACACACACCAAACACACACCCACACACAGACAGATATACTCTCTCTCTCTCTCTCTCTCTCTCTCTCTCTGTCTCTCTCTGTCTCTCTCTCTTGCTCTCTCTCTCTCTTTCTCTCTCACACACACACCATTCACTCATTCACTTTTCTGACATCTTATCAATCTCTATAGCTCTGCTTTTTCTTTACTCATTTTCACCGTTGTTTAGCAAGTGAAGTGTCTGTCTGCATCACTCACTGCGTGCACATGGACGAGTTGAATCCGATTGGAAATGGTTTGGGATCGTATCAAATTCATGTGCACAGGCTAAAGATCGTATAGGGATTGGTTTCGCGAATCCGATTGCAACCCCTGGCTTAAGCCAATGACTACGGGCACATGGTAGGATCGGATTGGATTGGGATTGGGTTGGGTGTTGCTACCCAACGGGTGGTCTGTCCCAAATGTCTGTGCACATGAGAGTTCGTGTTAGCGGATAATGGTCAGAGATCTGGCCGTTTCCGCTACGCTAGATGGCGCTATATTCCTTTCAACAAGTGGTGTTAGAACTACTTCAGGTTAACGGCTGCTAAAAGAAAATAAACAAACTATCTGGCGGCATACAAAACAAAGATAGCGCTTGAGGAGGTTGACAGAGCAGCAGTTGCATGCAAGCTGTGCATTCTCCTTTCTTTGGAAGTCCGTATGAAAGAACAAACAGCGTTTTTGGTTTCCTTGATACGACATGAACTGTGCCGTCGGCGTTTGATATTACAAGCAATTGAGGACAACGAGACTTGTTGAGAGCAGGCGATAGAAAGCCTCGACGTTCAGTATGGATGAAAATCAGGGACAGAAGCTTCTGGGATCGAGTGGTTTTACATGCGCAGTAGGGCTGTCAACATTGCTCAAAAATGATTTTCGAATATTCGCTCCAAATAAAACACAAATATTCCAACTACACCGAGTATTTCTTTTGCCTCCGACATTCCAAAGCGCAAGTGCACGTTTTTTTCACATTCCAATATTAACTTTCACCTTCGAATTGCTTTTCTAACTAAAACTATTCGAATATATATTCGAATTTCGAATATTCCTCGCCAGCCCTAATGCGCAGTACACGAATCCAAACCAATAACCGTGCACAAGGCGGCACCAAGCGGATTGTAACCGGCTCAAGCCAGGGGTTGCAATCGGATTCGCGAAACCAATCCCTATACGATCCTTAGCCTGGGCACATGAAGTCGATACGATCCCAAACCATTTCCAATCGGATTCAACTCCTCCATGTGCACGCAGTGAATGTTAATCCGCTTGGTGCTGCCTTGTGCACGGTATTGGTTTGGATTCGCGTACTGCGCATGTAAGACCACTCGATCCCAGAAGCTTCTGTCCCTGATTTTCATCCATACTGAACGTTGAGGCTTTCTAGCGCTTGCTCTTAACAAGTCTTGGTGTCCTCAATTGCTTGTAATATCAAATGCCGATGGCACAGTTCATGTCGTATCAAGGAAACCAAAAACGCTGTTTGTTCTTTCATACGGACTTCCAAAGAAAGGAGAATGCACAACATGCATGCAGATGCTGCTCTGTCAACCTCCTCGAGCGCTATCTTTGTTTTGTATGCCGCCAGATAGTTTGTTTATTTTCTTTTTAGCAGCCGTCAACCTGAAGTAGTTCTAACACCACTTGTTGAAAGGAATACAGCGCCATCTAGCGTAGCGGAAACGGCCAGATCTCTGACCATTATCCGCTTACACAAACTCTCATGTGCACAGGGATTTGGGACAGACCACCCCTTGGGTAGCAACGCCCAATCCAATACCAATCCAATCCGATCCTACCATGTGCCCGTAGTCATTCGGATTCGCGAAACCAATCCCTATACGATCTTTAGCCTGTGCACATGAATTCGATACGATCCCAAACCATTTCCAATCGGATTCAACTCGTCCATGTGCACGCATGATAGCAGGGCAGTAGGAGGTGGTCACCAGTGCCAGGCATAGACTAGGCATAGGCTATGACCCTCTGTGACCCAGGCCAAGTTACATGTAAAATAGCAGAGAGGAAAGAGAAAGAGTGGTAGACAGACAGACAGACCTACAGACAGACCTACAGACAGACAGACAGACAGACAGACAGACAGACAGACAGACACATACATACATACATACATACATACATACATACAGACATACAGACATACATACATACATACATACATACATACATACATACCAATCAGAAACAAAACGACAAAGATAGAGGAATCCATGGCAGGGTTGCAGAACTCCTGAGAGCTATTTTGGTGTGTGAAAGGCATTAAAGCAGAGACATGGCTGTGATTCAAAGAAGATTCCGGAGCATCCTGTGGCACTACAGAAAAGCCTCATTGTTTCAGAGGCAGACTTCATTAAGTCTATTACTCCATGCTGCATAAGATGAGCAGAAGGAACACACAATGGCATCTCTTTCTACCTCTCTCTCTCTGTCTCTGTCTCTCTCTCTTTCTCTCTCAGTTTCTCTCTTTTTCTGTCTGTTTCTCTCTGTCTGTCTCTATCTCTCTATATTTCTCTCTGTCTCTCAACCACTCTCTCTTTCCATTTTCACCTGCTCTCTCTGCCTCTGTCATATTTTTTAGAGGGAATCTACCCTCTGAATTTATTCACACACATGAACATACACACTCTATACATTCGCACACGCAGAAGCAAACAAACATGTATACACACCCAAAGGCACGCCTTTAAACCTTTAAAACTATAAAATTGTGTTAAATGACAGTCAAAATCTGCCCAGTCGGCTACATTTGCACACATATACACATGCACACACTAACAAACATCCCCCCAGCCAGTGACCTCCACTGCCCCCAGTGCTTAATCACCTAGCAACACGACAACAAAGATCCCCTTTGATATCCAGAGGGCTGTTACAACGCAAGCGGACAGCTCCTCAGGTTATGAGTGTGTGTGTGTGTGTGTGTGTGTGTGTGTGTGTGTGTGTGTTTGTGTGAGCGTGTGTCTGAAAGGGGGCCGGGGGCCACGCTACTCTGCTCCGCAGTGCTCCTCTCTGGTCTTGTTAGGGGCCGGGCAGGGGCCCAAGCTCGTTAGGTGTCATTAGCCTGAGGCTAGCTGGCACTGCTGCCACTGGCTTCAAAGATGAATGACACACACACACATGCAAAGACATACACACACACACACAGGTCAGAATGCTAACAGTAATTGCACCAGATTGGCTGTCGATCCTGGTTCCATGGATTACTGTGATAAGCTTTATTTCTTTTTTTTTGGAGATGACAAAGTGAGCAAAATTACTTGCTTCATTACTTGCAGGTACATATGATTGGCCCGACAACAGATGTGTTTCTAGAGCAGAATAATGGCAGGACAAACATCTGGTGATTGGAATCTGTCAATCACACTCCTACCTGACCCACACTCTTGTAAACTGTACTGCTGTTTGTGTTCTTCGTATCTGACATGTATCTAGCAAATGTTAATGTCTGCTATCCAACCTGCTAAAAGAGATGTGCGGACATATATGTGTGTGTGTGTGTGTGTGTGCGTGTGTATGTGACCAACTGAAACATTCTGCTTACTTTCTGTCTTCACCTTCAGCCTAAGGGCTCATTCACACCAAACACTCTCCGTATTCAGCGCGTGGCCGTATTCTGTCCGTACAATATTTTTCTATGATGATAGAATACGCTCAGAATACGCTCAGAAGACGGTTGCGGTGGGAATGGTCTCATCTGCCAACGTGCATTCTAAATGAATACGGACAGAATACGCTCAGAATACGGCCACGCGCTGAATGCGCAGAGAGTTTGGTGTGAATGAGCCCTAAGAGCCACCCAACACAGTCACAACACTACATCATCCTATGCCATCCAATACAGCCCTGATAAAACACACATTGTCTGAAACAGCACTAGACCAGCCTAACAATCACAAAACCAAGCCTCAATAAATCACACATCAGCTCTGTTCTGGTACACAGCACAGTAACAATCCTCAGTGGGATAACTTTACCCTGCCAATGTTCGTAATGCACAGCACCCATAATAGCACCCCACTTGCCACTGATGCAGGAGAAGACGAAAGAAGATGAAGAAGACAGGGATGCCTAGACACTTGTTCTTCAACACTTGTTTTTGACCCCATGGCATTAGCAGCACTGAAGATGGAGCGTTTACCACCAGCCGTGTAAACTGTTTTGGACTTGCAGTCAAGCCTTGGCCCTAGAGAGGGAAAGGGAAGTTATCACAACAAGTAAATCAGTGTGTTTGTCCCTATGCGTGAGTTTGTCCCTGTGTGTGTGTGTGTGTGTGTGTGTGTGTGTGTGTGTGTGTGTGTGTGCGCATGCGTGAGTGCATGTGTGTGTGTGTATGTTTTAAGGATTGGTGTGTAGATTTATAGAATAGCATAAACCAGCAATTACTTCCAAACACACACATGCACACACACACACACACACACACATACATACACACACACATACAAACACAAAAGCCATCTCATCCCTTCTCTACAGAGGACTGCAATTAAGTCCTCATTAGGCCCAACAAGAGACTCCTGATTGCTCCTTAATACACTATGGGCATGACAAGCACTTCCACAAAGGAGCTAGTGTGAGTGCTCACTTCCTGTAGTGAGAATGGATAAACGGGATGGATGAAAAGAGAGAGAGGGATGAGAGGAAAACAGGAATGACAGAAAAAGAAGAAGAGACAGGAGGCATCGATAAGAAAAAATCTGGAGAACAAGAAAAGAGAGAGGTGAATAAAAGAGAAAAAAGCAACAGAGAGATGAGAAAAACGAAGAGAGGTAGAGAGAGAGGAAGAGAGGGTGAGACAGGGAGATTTACATTGTGGAGGCTTAAAAAAAGAAAGGGATGAGAGAGGTGAAGAAAGACTACCAAAAAGAAGGGGCAAGAGGGAGAGAGAAATGGAAGGAAAAAAATAAAGAAAGAAGGAATGTTTAGAGATGATTTAACACACGCACCGTGAGCCCTTCTAAATGTCTCCTTTGTCGTGCACTTCAAAGATATTACTGGACTGCACAAACAGAGCTCTGGTTCTCCACTGAAGGAGATCTCATCAAACTGCATCATGGGATGGATGGAGGCTGTTTTTTATTTTTGTGTGGTTTTTTTTTTCTTTTTCAAAATGCCTTCCTTAAGAGAATTGGAATTTTCCAGCCAGTAAACAAAATATTTGCATATTTGGGCTTTTGAAACTTTGGAGTGCGTTTGAGGTGAGATAAAACTCCAGCTCAAAGCGAGGGACTGGACTGATGAACTCGGGGGAAGCTGGAGGGTTTAGATGCATAAACTAAATCCCTTTCAGCAGAACTCTGGCTTCTGTGTGGACTTGGGCAGGTGTGGGTACATGCATGTGTGCGTGCGTGTGTGTGTGTGTGTGTGTGTGTGTGTGTGTGTGTGTGTGTGTGTGTGTGTGTGTGTGTGTGTGTGTGTGTGTCTATGTGTGTGAGTGCACTGTATGTCTGTGCCTTACTGTGTGGGTGTCCATGCCTTTGTGTGTGTGTGTGTGTGTGTGTGTGTGTGTGTGTGTGTGTGTGTGTGTGTGTGTGTGTGTGTGTATGTGTGTGTATGTGTGTGTGTGTGTTTGAGAGAGAGAGAGAGAGAGAGAGAGAGTGCACTGTATGTCTGTGCCTTACTGTGTGTGGGTGTGCATGCGTTTGTGTGTGTGTGTGTGTGTGTGTGTGTGTGTGTGTGTGTGTGTGTGTGTGTGTGTGTGTGTGTGTCTATGTGTGTGAGTGCACTGTATGTCTGTGCCTTACTGTGTGGGTGTCCATGCCTTTGTGTGTGTGTGTGTGTGTGTGTGTGTGTGTGTGTGTGTGTGTGTGTGTGTGTGTGTGTGTGTGTGTGTGTGTGTATGTGTGTGTATGTATGCACGGACTCTGTCATTGTTGGAAGAAACTGCTCCGCTAACCTAGAGTTCATTATGGTTAAGTGCAGACCGTTCTATCTGCCTAGAGAGTTTACTGCGACAATCATAACAGCTGCATACATTCCCCCGGATGCTGACGCTAAATCTGCTATGTCTGAACTGCATACAGCTATTAGCAAGCAACAAACTGCTCACCCAAATGCTGCATTTATTGTGGCGGGTGACTTTAATCACTCTAACCTCAAGACAGTACTCCCAAAATTCCATCAACATGTCTCCTGCAGCACGAGAGGAGAAAAAACTTTGGATCATGTCTATACAAACATTGCTGGAGCCTACATGGCAACTCCCCTCCCCCACCTGGGACAGTCTGATCACCTCTCTTTGTTTCTCACCCCCAAATACTCACCACTCATTAACCGTGAGAAGCCATCTGTGAAAACCATCAAAGTCTGGCCGGAGGGGGTAGACTCAGTACTCCAGGACAGGTTTAAAGACACGGACTGGAGTAGGTTTGCCTCTCAGGCTACCTGTGGCTCTCATACAAACATTGACTCCTACAGCCATTCAGTACTGGACTATATCAACACCACAATTGACAGTGTTACCACGGAGAAACAGATAACCACGTACCCTAATCAGAAGCCATGGATGAACAGGGAAGTGCGTCTGCTGCTGAAAGCACGTGACAGTGCCTTTAGATCAGGAGATGCTCAGGCCTACAGTTCATCCAGAGCCAACCTGAAGAGGGGCATCAAAAAGGCCAAGCACGAACACAAGCTGAAGGTGGAGGAGCACTTTTCCCACTCTGACCCCCGACGCATGTGGCAGGGCATCCAGGCCATCACAGATTACAAGCCCAGCAA
>CM050215.1:3600000-3640000 GCA_027475355.1 Coilia nasus | reverse complement strand
AGAGAAAAAAAGAGAGAGAGGGAAAGAGAGAACAAACATTCTCTTCAGGGGGAGGTTCATTTAAGATATTTTTTCTTGAAACAAAGGAATTGATCTTGTCTGCGACCATTGTAGACAGACAATTGAAACATAAGTTTTGTAGAACACATTGAAAACTTTTTTTCCCTCTCATTTCAAACCAGAGATAATGGGCTTTTTTCACAGATACCATTATGCCCAAAGTGTCTGTTCATTCTTTTTTTTTTTCAAGGTTAGCCACTGCAGTCCTCTTTCAGGAAACAGCCTTCCCTTCTCTCCCTCCTCTCTATGCACCCCCCCCCCCCCCCGCCCCCCCCAACCCCTTTTTTTAAAGCTTCCTTTGTGCATCGTGTTTGGTCAGTCGACTTGAATAGAGCCTTTCATGTCTCTGTCCGCAGTGCTTGGCACTCGAAGCAGTGCATGCTGGGTGTGCAGACGCCATTCTCTCCAGCAGTCTGCATCAAGAGCGCATCACCAAACAGTCCCAACGGAAAGTCCCCCGCAGACTAAAATAGCACCGTGACGCCCGCCGTCACAATGGGCCCTCTGATAAGAGCACCTCTCCACAGTCCTAACCTGCCTGTCTTTCTTTCTTTCTTTCTTTCTTTCTTTCTTTCTTTCTTTGTTCTCTCTAGCTCTTCTTTTTTTACTTTTTTCTTTGTTTCTATTCCTTTCTTTTATTCATTTGTTTTTCTTTCTTAGAGTATTTCTTACCTTTTTCTCCTTCACAGGCACAAGATGCTTCAAATTAGCGCTGTGACTGAAAGTAGAATGTTTCACAGACGCAGGCACATAGGATGATTAGTGTGATTATTTCACACTCCTGTGTGTGTGTGTGTGTGAGAGAGAGAGTGTGAGAGAGAGAGACCCCCTTATGTCCCTGATGCTCATTTCTTATGCCTCTTACACATTACACACCGCATATGACTTCAGCCATGATTTGGAGAATGCCGGCACCACTGAAAACCCCCCAATGCTCAAACCACACGTCACGTATTATTGTAATTGGGAGTCTCACGCTCGTGCGTAGGGCTGATCTGCGACCTAGGTGAGCACACCACAAGAGCTGGCACAGGTAGAGCCTCAGATTACATAGTGGCATCACAAACTTTGTATTGTCTTTGTTATACGGTACAAACTATAGTGATATTAAAAAACAGCTTGTAGTTCAAGGGCAGAAGGTAGAAACTATTGCATTACCCCCAACCTACATTGCATGTGAATTATACCACAAATGATCCCATATTCCATTTTGTCTGAAGTTGTTGTGAGATGTGAATCAGTGCAGTCACGTCCTTAAATTGACACACCTACAAGCGATAGGCTACGCAGCAGACAAGGAAAAACAAAGAAGGGGCTGCAAACTCCGCACTGATTTGTTTTAAACATGTTATATACTTATTGTATCAATGTGTCTTGTTATTTAAGGGATTTGGAAACTGCAGTTGCCTCTTTTATTAAATAAGCATAATGATAGCCTATGAGAGGTTTGGGTCGTTTGGGACCTGATTGGTCGTTGTCAATTGCATACAGTTTTTGTCATGCTAGATATTCCCCCACAACTTGCGATTAACTGCCATTGACCTATGAGGTAAGGTGACACCTGTGATTCTTTCTAAAATCGTGTAGTCTGAACTTGGCTTTAGAGATAGAGGTAGATGTACGTAGGTGTGTTCAAAAACCTATTGTGGTGGTCACCCATGTTATGTTACAATAATGTGCCATTTTCCGCTGAGTTACAGTAGTAGCAAACAGGCAGACATATTCAGAAAATATGCTAATCTTTCCCAGTATCATGAATATGCATTAGTCAAATATGCTAATGCAATTTTAAAGTAATGAGCTGCAGTGGGAGATGAATTTAAAACACACACACACACACACACACACACACACACACACACACACACACACACACACACACACACACACACACACACTTCTCTAGAGCACAGGGTGTACAGAACCACACACACACACACACACACACACACACACACACACACACACACACACACACACACACAAATACACATGGAAAAAAAGTTCCCTTGTCTAAGTGGAAGGGGTCTTGACTGTTTAATATTTCAGAAATAGTGTCAGCATCAGTAAGCAAGTGAGCGAGGGGAGAAAGAGACAGAGAAAGAGAGGGAGCAGGGGAGAGGAAAAGAGTGAGACAGACAGACAGAAAGAGTGAGACAGACAGACAGAAAGAGTGAGACAGACAGTGAGCAAAAATGACAGAAAAAGAGACAGCAGAGAACAATCATGCAACCCAAGAAAGGCTAGCTTATGATGAAGGGATAGAGATATGGAGAGAGACAGAGAGAGAGAAAAAGAGGGAGATAAGGAGAAGGAGAAAGAAGGGTAGAGAGAAAGGGGGAAGAAAGAGGAAGAGAGCGGTAGATAGAGAATGAGAGAGAGGTAGAGAGAGACAGAGAGAGAGAGAGCAGGAGAGCTGTGTGTTTGGCCCTTGAGGGCCCCCTGTACGAGGTGTATTTTGGCACTGCCATCCTGAAGTGACTTTTCATGCTCTGGACACATGCCTCCCTCCTTCTCTGTCTCTCTCTGTCCCCCATCTCTCTCTCTCTCTCTCTCTCTCTCTCTCTCTCTCTCTCTCTCTCTCTCTCTCTCTCTCTCTCTCTCTCTCTCTCTCCTTGTCTCGCTGCCCCCTCCTCTTGGGGGTGACATCTCCCAAGCATGTTGCATGCTAAAGCTGGCTAATAAATGTTAATCTCTTTAACATGAGCTGTCAGTATGAAATTTGTCTCTTTTTTCACGAGTAATCCGATATGGAGACTAGGTGAATAAAACAAACTGACATTGTAGTTACTTACATGTAACAACCCAGAAAACCCAGCGCGTGGGCCAAAGCAAAATGTTAAACCTTGCTACACTTGTCTATCTGCCCTACATCAGGTGATCATATCATCCATCTGCTTACACATATCAGTGGCTAATGACAACCATTATTCAAATGCCCTGATGAAGGCCTGGCAGATCAACGTATGTATTGTTGAGTAGACAAAAACATGAATTAAAGGCCTTTTACTTGTATTTTCTTGAGTGCCTCATATTTTTGTGCTTTTCTATTTGGTACGCATGCTCTTCATCTTTGAGTGTCAGCTGCAGTAGGAATCATAAGTCCTGGCAGGAGTAAATTATATCTGGAGTAGGCTATCTGCTCTAAGGCTATTTGTGATCTTTCTACTTCCCCTGAGAGACAGATTTTAATAAAGTCTTTTTATTAACTGCCTCTCCCTTATTCTAAAGTGGCTTTAATGGGCAGTCACCAGTCATCTTTTTGGCATCTTTTTTTAATGTTTTACCCTCTAGGACCAACAGTCAGGAACATTTAAAAATTCAATCAGGTTTTTTTTTCTTTTTTTTCTTTTCCTTTTCCCCTCTGTGTGACAAACTTTCCTCTCTGGGGCTAAGAAGCAGAACTCAATTAGCAGTTAGCCGCACAGGGTGCACATTTTGGGTTTTGTCTAAATGAACAGCTTGCCCATCTGTGGAGTGGTCACATAGCCTGCCAGATTCATCACATTAAAGCTGCTAGTTTTCTCAGAGGGAAGTGACTGACGCAGTCCAGGGTGTGAGAATAGTTCGTTTTTTTTGCATCGATAGATAGCCAGCGGCTTGAGGAGTCATATGGTGCATATACAGCAGATAAACAAACACCGAAGCATACGTGCGCGCACGCACAACCACACACACACACACACACAAATACAGAGGGAAAGAAAAATGGATACACTAAGACAGCAGACAACAAACAAACACACAGACACACATACACACACTGCTGATGTGATGTCAAATAGACAAGACAGTCGGTTAGCTGATGAAGAAAACAACAGGAGAGAAGAGGCCGCAGTGCCGACTGGCTGAATTAGATTTAAAGTCATTCATCACCGGGCTAGTGACAGGCCGTATAGCCTAAATGCAAAGAGCTCCAGCCGCTAGCACCTCTAAAACTAGTCTCATTAATGGACTACCCAGCATCAGCAAAATAGTATTCAGGATTGGGATGAGGTAACAGCTGTTCTGCAGCCAACGGCAACCAAAACAACTTAAAAAAAAAAACAGACACAGACTATAATGCACAGCCTGAGGAATAAAGCACTTTTTTATTTTAGCTGGTGTGTTTGTTTTGGGAGAGCCAATGAGACAGAGCTAAGGGCTGAGAGGGCATAAAGTAATTGGTGGACTCCAGGCTACAGAGTAAATGCAAGGAGAAGAAACATTCAAGGACAACCATGCTCTTGAGAGCTCTCTGGAGAGCTTGTTTTTAGGAGTTGTTAACAGCTCTGTGATGCTTGCCACAAACTGCCCCAGGGCACAGACAAGGCAGGTGGTGCCCCCTGGTGGTGAAAATGGGTCATGCCCAACTGGACTGTGTGGTCCTGCATAAGAGTTTGCTTCTCACAGTTTCCTGGCTATGAGCTGTGTGTGTATGTCTGTGCAACAGCAGTTATACACAAGCCCGGCTCTGTGTGTGTACTCTGAAAACAGCAGCCGTCATACACAACCCTGGCACTTTAAGTGGGAAACACACATATTGGCCCAGACCAAGACAAAGCCATAAAGGACTGCTATGAATTGACACCTCAGGAACATGGTTTGTAATTTCATTGGCTGTAGAATTGCAATATCAACAACTTTTTGCCATAATCGTGGACTACATTTTAAAAGATGGAGCACGACTTGGGTGAAGGAGGAGTGAAATGTTTTTCATAATGTATTTTCTGGCCCTGCAGGTAGTTGACTGAATAACGAATAAATAAATGATAAAAAATAAACCAAACATCACAGTATGTTTCATTCTGTGTGATTTCAGGAATACCTGTGGGTGTCATTAAAATAAATATGGCAAATAACCCACACAAACACACACATGCATACACATACACACACACACACACACACACACACACACACACACACACACACACACACACACACACACACACACACACATACACACACAGAGAGAGAGAGAGAGAAAGACAGAAAGAAAGAAAGACAGACAGACAGACAGACAGACAGACAGAAAGAAAGAAAGAAAGAAAGAAAGAAAGAAAGAAAGAAAGAAAGAAAGAAAGAAAGAAAATGCTTCCACAAAAAACGAACGCAATATCATCTCAATTCTCAAACAGTGCTGTCTCTCTCCCTCAGGCAACGGTGCCATTTCCAAGACAGAGAGAGATTCCTCAAACATGCACAAACACAACACCAGGCAGCAGAGGACAACAGCAACATTTTTATGTAACCCACGTGGACTCACAATTTTACCATCATCTTTATGTAAATGGTCTGGCCATATTTATGCACACGGCTCTATCATAATATCAGCATGATATTGATGCATGAGTTATCATATCATTAGCATTATCCACACATTGTCCTAGCATGGCATTACTGTCACACTGATGCATTTGCTCCTTACATAAAGTAGCCAGGGCTTCATTATCTTGCTAAGTGTCTACACCTGCAGACGGAAAAAAAAGTGTGTTGGAAATGGGTTTTCTATCTAAGCTAGGACTTCATTAATCATGGAGGATGAGAGGAAACGCCAGCCAAGGGTGGAGGCTTCAGGTACCCACAAGGCCAATTATTGTCCCAGTGATGAACATATATAGGACGGTGGAGGAAACTACATGCAGACACATGCACACACGTGTGCACACACACACACACACACACACACACACACACACACACACACACACACACACACACACACACACACCTGCAGGGATATTGCACCTGATGAGGCACTGTGTAATTACAGCTGTAAATGGGAAGCCTGTGCTCTCACTGCCCTCAGATAAGACTGGTGTTGCCCCATGTCAATTACTTTGTCAACAGCACACAAAGCTAAACAAACACCCATCCAGCACACACACACACACACACACACACACACACACACACACACATGCACCCACACACACACACACACACATGCACCCACACATAAACCCCCCCACACACGCACAATAGCTTAACATGTGTATGTGCCTGGTGTGTGTGTTTGTGTGTGTGTGTGTGTTTGTGTGTGTATGTTTGTGTTCAGATCCTGATAGTCTCAAAGACTTTGACTATTAACAAACTGTCTACACAAACACACTAATTCAAACTTGTGTTTATCTCATTCTTTCTCTCTGTTCTTTTATGCATATACACACAGATACCGACACACACACACACGCACACACACACAGACACACACACACACACACACACACACACACACACACACACACACACACACACACACACACACACACACACACACACACAGCACACAAATAAACAGCACAGTGGAGACCTGTCATGCATTAAGAGGGATGGTGTGCACAGGCAGCTCCCTGACAACAGGATATGTGCAGCCACTGAGAGCTGCACACACATGCCCACACATGCACACACACACACACACACACACACACACACAACAGGATATGTGCAGCCACTGAGAGCTGCACACACATGCCCACACATGCACACACACAAACAAGCACACACTTTTGTCGGCATCCATCTGTTAGCCAGCGTCGGGTGTTTGTGTTTGTGCTCCAGCAGTACACATCCGGACTCCATCTTCTTGCCTGGAGCTCATCATTGACAATAATACTACTTCAACTGAGCGACAGAGACAAGATCATACCGGAGACTTCAGCTCAATGAACGTTACTGTGTTTTTTTTTAAATCCCTGAGAGAGAGAGAGAGAGAGAGAGAGAGAGAGAGAGAGAGAGAGAGAGAGAAAGAGAGAGCTGGACAAGCTGAAAATTGCCAATAAAGCAGTGAACTACCTCACTGCCCATCATAAAACTAGAGAACAAGAGAGAACACCCTGGCAACCAGCCTTGAAGAAAAATACTTTATTTCTTTATAAATCCACATATTGTACCTATGAAAGCATAAAATTCCATCTCCGTTGGATATCATTATTTAATAATTCAACAAAAAATGATTATCAAATAAGAAATGACCGAAGGTGTACCTCACATACAATCACGTACACAGTCAACTGGAGAAGAGTTGAAACAAAATA
Source organism: Coilia nasus (assembly GCA_027475355.1). Taxonomy (NCBI): domain Eukaryota; kingdom Metazoa; phylum Chordata; class Actinopteri; order Clupeiformes; family Engraulidae; genus Coilia; species Coilia nasus. Next base: position 3,632,918 of record CM050215.1, on the reverse strand, counting down.
AAAAAGGACTTTTTTATTTTCTTTTTTTATTTTTAAATCTCACAACTGGCCTGTGTTTTTTTTCTTTCTTAGCCAGTGGTGCTTTCAACTTTGTCTATATGCAGGGCCTATGAAAAGCTCCTGTCAGTTATTCCACACACAGTCAGTGTTCATTACCATCCAGCGGGGATCGATCATAGTAATCCCCTACCAAAGATCCCCAGATGCTCCCAAGAGTCTCTTTGAAGTCAGGGCCAAAGCACTGTGTACTCCAGCCTGTAGGGGGCGCCAGAGAGATTGCAATTCACTTCGTCTTCGTCTGCTTTACAAGTACACCATACTGAGGTCTCCGAAAGACAGAAAGACAAGAGAGAAAGACGGTGGGATCGTGGAGGAATTAATGGATAGGGATAGAGAGATAGCACGAGAGAAATTAGAAAAGAGATCATAAAGTGCCCAAGGGTTCAACAAAGAAAATACAAAAATAAAAAAAACAAAAGGTTCAGTATTGTTGCTGTGACATTATTAAAAAAATGTGTGCTAATATGTCTGACTCCATCGTCCTTTGATGAACTCAGCGTGAGTATTCCAATTTACCAGTACCTTTGGCATATGACCTTGAGAATTCTGGGGGTTCGCCAGGATGTCTGTTATTGATTAGCCAATGATAGTTCAATATAGCCAATGATAGCCAATGATTGTTCAGGCTAGTGGTCTCTCATATCTGACACTGAAAAAAATGTTAATAGAACGACAAGAAAGAAAGTATGGCCATGACTGACATTTCCACACAGAAACACATCGATGATGTCACTTCCTTGGTATGTGTCCAGCTCCAGGGTCATTGTTTTGTTTATTTTGATGTTTTTGTTTGTTATTGTTTTAAACGCATGTCTTTTTTTTGTTTGTTGTTTGTTTCCCCAGCAGTCGTCCAGGCAACATCCTGGCCGAGCTGTGAACTTTCCTCCATGGATGGGTCCTGGTTAGAGTTGCATAAAGGACTGGTGGACCCCAGAAGAATGGGAGTCCATGGCCCCTTGCCCGTCCCTGGTGTGCCGCGGTGAACTGGCGTCCGTAGTATGTCTAGCCAGGCAGTGGGAGTTAAGCTTTCCACACACACGCATGCCTGCAGGGGCAAGAAGAGAACAATGAATTCATTACAATACAATGATGAAATGACACAAACATACACACACACACACACACACACACACACACACACACACACTAAGAAGACACAGCTACAGCAGACACAGTTACCCAGACTACCAGTCAGAGAGAGAGACAGACAGAGACAGACAGAGACAGGTAGATGGATAGAAGCTGAAAGAAAATGCAATATTAGAAGAGAAAAAGTTATTTAGTTCAGAAAATGCCAAAATGTGTTTGGCCCCTTGCTATCTGAGAACCCTGTCCAAGGAAAAAAATAATGCATGTTTTGATTTGGTAGTACAGGAGCAGTATGTTCTGACTCACGTACAGTTATTTCACCTGAGGCCATTCACAGTCAGTAAGTATGTAACTCTCTGTGTCCAAAATAACAAAAGGAAATTAAATCACCCAACTCGACAATGGTCTGATTCAACAATGACAAACAAGGCTCATTAACATTATGTGAATACACCCATAAATAATGTATAAATAAAAATGCATGAGCCATATCTCCTGTCTCAATGCAGACTACCTTCTGACATCAGCAGTCTTATAAGAATAAGCATAGAGAAAGGGTTGAGTCACGAGTCACTTCCAACGCCCCATCTCCACACTAGCACATACACACACAAACACATAAGCACACACACATACACTCTCTCTCTCTCTCTCTCTCTCTCTCTCTCTCACACACACACACACACACACACACACACACACACACACACACACACACACACACACACACACACACACACACCATCATCATCATGCCATATCTACATCCTTATCAGTCATCTTGTACATAAAAGGAGCAGACCTCCATCTCTATCCCGACCCTGCCGCAGGTGACTGTGGCTGCATTATCACAGCGAGACGTAACTCTGACGCTAAATGACATTTCAGTGATGGAGGTTTTATTCTTAGCGTGCTGTATCTGGGGCACTGCACAGGCTGGATAAGGCTTAAACATGGGGATACTGGAGACAGGGACAGAGAGAGGGATGGGAGAGACAGAGAGAGAGAGAGATATGAAGAGGGGAGAGAGAGGGAAAGAGAGAGAGGCAAAGACAGCGAAAGAGAGATAGAGAGGAGAGAGGTGAAGAGGGGGAGGGGGAGAGACAGAGGGAAAGAGACAGAGACAAAGACAGAGAGAGAGAAGGGAAAGAGAAATATGAAGAGGGGGGGAAGAGAGAGAGAAAGAGAGAGAAGAGAGAGAGGGAAAGAGAGAGAGAGAGGAGAGGAGGAAGAGGGGGTTGCAAGGTGACGTGGGGGTCGGGAGGTTATGAATTTAAATCAGGTGAGTGCAGGATGGCAATAAAGCCGAGAGTATAGACAGAATAATAGAGCATAAGAGAAAGAAAACATATCTGTGGGCATGACAAAGGCTGCTCACATGTGCACAAACATACACACACATAAACACACATGCACACACATACATACACACACTGTATATTTCTGTTTTATTTTCTCAAACATAGACATACATGTGCACATACACACACATATACTGTACTCGCTCTCTCTCTAACCTCTAACACACACACACACCCCACACAGTACTCTTTCTCTGTTTTATTTTCTCAAACACAGACATACTGTATGTGCACACACACACACACACACATATACTGTACTCGCTCTCTCTCTCTCTAACCTCTAACACACACACACACCCCACACAGTACTCTTTCTCTGTTTTATTTTCTCAAACATAGACATACTATATCTGTGCACAGTGCACACACAATTACTGTACTCGCTCTCTCTCTAACACACACACTCACACACACCCACCCACACAACCACCCACCCACACACACACACACACACACACACACACGCACACACACACACACACACACGTGTTTGGTGGAGTGGTGACTGCCAAGCCCAGCAGAGTTCTATGCTATACCACACTCAGCAGCTGGTCTATTTATAGCCCATCCAGCCCTGCCGCAGTCTTCAGACACTCCGGTTCTGACCCAAATAGAGTGTGAGCACAGGAGTGCGGATCTGGGCTGCATGTGGCCCAGATGAGGCCGAGAATAAGCTGCGGTTTCACTCCAGATCCAGATGGCTGACAGCGAGACGATGTGGGTTGCTTTGCAGAGGTGTGCAAACAATAGTCAAAAGAGCTAAGTTGTATGCAACCGCACTTCTTTTTGGAGCTTGAAGACGTTTCTCCTTTCATCTGCAAGACTTCTTCAGTTCTGACCTGATGATGGAGAACCAGGTGGAGCTGTGAACTGTAGCCCACACCTCTCATCATGTGACAAAAATGTCACATGAGTCACCATTAACATACGTCAATGTGTCAATTGGAGTAAGTCATTATAATCACAGTATCCAGAGAATGCGAACTGCTCTGAATGTGAAGAGCAGTTAAACTTCCTGGGATGAGATCTTAAGAAAGAATGGTATGTAGCAGATAGATAATGGCACAGCCCCCCTCCTCTCCTCAAAGTCGGTTGTTCCAGATGAACAGATGGCCTCCTTCACTCCTCTCTTAAACTACATGTCCTCCTTGTCCAAGATGTGCATGCCAATGTCTTTAAGGGAGTGTCCCTAATCTTAAGGTGCAGATGTACTGCTGAATCCTGTCCTGATGCAGTCGCCCTCCTGTGTTGGGCCATATGTGGTTGCTTGGTTTCTCCAGTATACAGATCTGGGCGCTCCTCACTGCATTGTACTGCTAAAACCATATTGTTGAGGTTGTGTCTTTGAGTTTGGTCCTTAGAGTGCACCAGCTTTGTCTGAGGGGCACCCCTCTTTTCCTCAATGGGCAGTGTCCTCAGAGTGGCAGTGCATAGACAATACTAGGGGTGTTGAAATTAATCATATAATCGATGCATCGTGATGCAGACATGAACGATTAATAATCGTTTCAATAGCAGATGATAATCGATTATAATGTATTTTCTTGTGTATTACTAAACTGTGCTGTTACTTTTTATTTCATAATGTTTTTAATTTGCCATGAATATTGGTGGCTGTTGAGTTTTATTAAATAAAATAGGAAGGTAATATCTGACTGCTTGTGCTTGTTGATGAAATCAAAGCCATGTGCAGTAATATAGAAAATTGATGTGAAGAATCGCGATGCATCGTGATGCATCGAGATATCGAATCGAATCGAATGGCTAGCTTAATAATCGTAATCGAATCGAATCGTAAGATGAGTGAAGGTTCACACCTCTAGACAATACTGTAATATTTACTGTCTTGCTCTGGAGTGATTTACTGTAAAGCTAAATTGTGCCATCAAGGTGTTATATTTACACAGAGGCATTTAACTTTTCAAATGAGCATATCCCATGAGAGCAGTCTCCGTGTCTTTCCTTTGCATACTGTGTGTGTGTGTGTGTGTGTGTGTGTGTGTGTGGAGGGGCTTGCCTCTATTTCTTATTTTCATGTCCTCATCTCTGGCAGAATTGGTCCTCTTCACAGGTCTCTATCTGTCGTTATCCCTGCTGTACTTTCCTGTTTATCCGCATAACCCTCTCCAATTTCCTCTCCTCCCCCCTCTGCTCTACCCCTCTGCCTCCCTCCACACACTCGCCATCTCTCTATCTTCATCTCTCTATCTCATTCCTCATTCCTCCCCCCACTTTTCTATCTCCATCTCTCTATCTCAGACCCCTATCTCCACCTCTTCATCTCTATCTCATCTCTCCATCTCTATCCCTCTATCTCTCTATCTCAGCCCCCTATCTCCACTTATTCATCTCTCTGTCTCTATCTCCATCTTTCCCTCCATCTTCATCTCTTCCTGCATCTTTCTATCTCTTTTATCTACATCTCTTCTTCTGCATCTCTCCACCATTTATCTCTTTATCTCATCTTTCAATATTCATCCCTCTATCCCCATCTCCCCCTGTCCCTTTCTCTCTAAATAGAAGAGGATGAGAGGATGAGTCTGTCATTCAGGTAGCCTGGTGTGCCTTGCTACTTTTCTCGTCACCTGAGGACAGGTATATTTTCTGTGTGGATTTTCAGATGTATTTTGTGCTATAATTCAGTAAAGGTCTAACTATCCAGTGATGTCTATGTCTGCAATAACAACACTCATAGTTGTAATTGAATCTTTTAAAACTGAAATAGAATATTGTTGAACACAGTTATTAGTAGTATCCACCCCTCCATGTCTCTCGTTCCCTTTCTCTGTCTCCCTCCACGTGCCTTAGCTCTCTATATTTGCCCCCCCTTCTCTCTCACTCCCCTCCCTTCTGTAACCTCCCCATACCTCCCTTCTGTAACCCCCCCCCCCCCATGGGTCCCCTGTTACTAGGCAGGTCTTACTGGGTTGCTATCTGACATTGGTTGCAGCTGAGAGGGAGAGAGCGAGAGCGGGAGAGAGAGAGAGAAAAAGACAGACTGTGACAGACGGAGGGATAGGAAGGGAGAGAGGGAAAAAGGCAAAGAAAGACAGAAAGAGAAATACATGCAGAGAGAAATAGAGATGGAAAAAGAAGTATAAGAGAGAGAGAAAGAGGGAGAAAGAGTCAGACAGGGGAGAGGCACAGGTGCAAAAGGTGGTTCCTGTCGTCATACAGACAAGTGTAAAAATCTCCCTGAGATAGACAGTGTGTGTGTGAGAGAGAGAGAGAGAGAGAGAACACAAATACTCTGGAGTGGTATACACAGAAAGAGAGACAATGACAATGGCCAGGCTGCCCCCATGGCATGCCCCACACAGAGCACTCAGTCCTGGGCATGACATGGAGAAAAAAACTGAATGAGATGGAAATAGGGCTGAGGTGAATTCATTCACAACGCTGCTGAAGATCGCACGCACACACACACGCACACACACACACACACACACACACACACACACACACACACACACACACACACACACACACACACAAGAATAGAGAGCGAGAGAGAGAGAAAGGGAGAGAGAGAAAGAGAGAGAGAGAGAGAGAGAAAGAGAAGGAGAAAGAGAGGGAGAGAGAGAAAAGAAGAGGAGGAAGAGAGGGAGAGAGAGAAAAACAGAGGGAGGAGGGAGAGAGAATAAGCTGGTGTCATGCGGAAAAAATCTGTGTTTTTTTCTTTGATATAAGTGCTGAAATAACACAAAAACACCTCTGGGCCACTAAAGCCTCCGGCTCAAGGACAATAGAGGGAACTCACTCATATCACTGACCCACAGCAGCTCTCTCCACAACACCGCTTGACACACACACACACACACACACACACACACACACACACACACACACACACACACACACACACACACACACACACACACACACACACACACACACACACACACACACGTACACACACACACACACACACACCACACACAGGCTCACATACAGACATCGCAAGCTACAGACTATGGGTAATCCCTTACATTTTTAGTAAGCATGCAAGCACGGACACACAGACACTCCGACTTACTATCTCTGGCCTAGTCCACACACACACACACACACACACATACACACACACACACACACGCACACATCTACTCTCTCTGGCCTAGTCCACAGACCTACGGGAGGTCAACCCTGTTTTCCCAGGGTCCTATCATTCCACGCACGCACGCACCAACTCACACAGGCACACACACACCAACACACACACTTACACACACATGCACACACCTACTCTCTCTGGCCTAGTCCACAGGTCAGCCCTGTTTTCCCAGGGTCCTATCATTCCACACACACACACACGCACACACTCTATTTTCCCAGGTCCCTAATTTTCCAGCGTCCTATATTTCCAAGGCCCTATGTACCCCAAGTTTAAATGGCAGACAACAGGACCATGGCAAAGGACGCTACATTTCCAGGCCCCTATGTTTTACAGATGTAGGCTACTACAGCATCCTATGCGGAATAGTTTTGTAAAGCAAAAAGCTAAATTACTATGTTTTACTACCCAAGTACAAATGTACAGACCCTGGGAACATAAAGCCCTCACAATACAGTTATCTACCTTAACAATGGGATTCTCTTTTCTGATTGGTTGATGAGATGGGAATTAACTTTGTATAACTGGCTACCTTTGACGTAGGTCTCATAAATGTGAATCACCGTTCCATATCAATGCACTTATGAATGGTAACCATGACAACTTTCGTAGCCAAATTAATGGTTAAATGACTATTCATTTCTCTACTTTTTCCTAACGGATGCTATAAAGTAGCAAATCAGCCATTTGTGTTGGTAGTTTATATAAAACTGGTAGTTTGCATATAAAAATAGATCATAAATACAAACGGGAGTTCTTTGCCTTCACCTCACCATTATTTTCACTGAACTGGTCACCTCATCGGCCGTTATCCCTTAAATACGCTTTCCCCACTTCTAGCTACATGCTCTGTGCTACTCTACAGTCACAGACACTTCCAGCTGCACTCTCTGGCATGGTCCAAAGACACGGACACTCCTATAAGCTTTTTTTCTCCTTGTCACACTATGCTACTTCCTGTCATACATGAGGAGGGATGGAAGAAGATAGAGGGAGGGCCAGAACAAGAGGAGGAGATAAGGTAGGAAAGATATGATGAGTGGCAGGAAAAAGACAAGAAAGGATGACGAAAGAAGAAAATAAGAAGAGAGAAAAGAAGGTGTTGTAGTGAAAAGGAGAGAGTGTGTGATAAAGAGCGAAGAAGAGACAAGAGTGCAAGCAAAGATGGTGAGATAGAAGAAGAGGAGGTGAGGATAGGGTGGTGGATGGAAAGATAAAATAAAAGAGGAGAAGAGGAGAGAGGTTACCATGAGTCCAACAGCAGAAGAGGAGAGAAGAAGGGATTAGATCAGAGAGGATGAGGGCAGGGGGGAAGAGGAGGAGGAAGAGAAGAAGGAGGAGAGGAGTGAGAAACTGAGAGTGTTAAACATAGACTAAATACCCTGAGGGCAGAATAGGCTGAGCTGATTGGTTTTCACAATAACGACATGGGGCTAACCAGCAGGAGCTCCTCTGATAGGCTGCAGTGTGTGTGTGTGAGTGTGTGTGTGTGTGTGTGTGTGTGTGTGTGTGTGGTAGGCTACAGATGGGAGGAGGGATTGAGGAGGGTGTATATGTATACGGGTGTGTGTGTGTGTTTGTATGTGTGTGTGTGTGTGTTGTGAGTGTAGAGACATGAAGGGAGCAGGGAGGGAGTGCAGCAGGCAGGCAGGCAGAGCTTTATCTGCGCCTGTTATTGCGCTGTGATTTTTATGATGATTGCTTGTTCCTGGCTGTTGTAGGGTAAGTCAAGGCGAGGGTGTGTGTGCGAGTGCTTGTGTGCATCCGTGACTGTGTGTGTATGTGTGTGTGTGTGTAGTTGTGCGTGTTCCATCAGACCAAAGCATAACTGCAAGTGACAGAAAGGGTGAGGTAAGGCCTAGTTTGCACTTGCAGATGGCCAAAGGACTTCAAACTTTATCAGACAGTTTTGTTTCCACTTCCTTTCACACCCTCTGGGCCTAGAGGTTACTAAAGGTCACTGAAAATGTAGTCATTAAAGGTTTCACTTGTGCAAAAACAGATGCAAACTTGATTTCCCCCGTCACAAATGTCAAAGACGTTTGCCTCATAGCCCAGATGCAGGACTAATGGCCTCAAAACATGTTGTGCTCTGCAAAAGAACCAGCCTGTGGTTTGATATCAAAACAAGGCTGTTACGGGCCTGCCTTAAGGTAACTGATACCTAAAACAAAAGAAGAAGGTAATGGCAACCTTCACACAAAGACGAAAAAGCAGAAAATAAAACAGGTAGAACATGGCCTAACAAAGCATAGCGCCAAAGCCCACGCCAGCCTCTCACACTGACAAAATGCTTCGATAAGGGAGTGTGGCAATGAGCACAGGAGGCCAAATGAGTGGAAGAGGAGCAAGCAAGCAAATGTCCCAACAGCACCACTTTTATACGCCACACTTGGCAGCACCCTGAACATCATCAGGAAGTAACAAGGTCCATGCTGTGACTTCAACACCCAGCTTACAGTAATCAGTGTGTCAAAGTAACTGTAGTAACACTTGTCTGACTGTAAGAGGTCTACACAGAACGGACCTGGTATGCTGAAGACATCATCCTCCCATAGTTAATTTTCTCTCCCTCACTCTGCCTCTCTCCCTCCCTCCCTCCCTTTCTCTCCTCTCTGTGTTTCTTAGACATGCTGAGTTGAGGGACATGTCACCCAGGAGCCAGCTCTTCTTCTACTGTAACCTTGACACCATGGTTGCCAAGCAACCTGCCACAGACAGGTAGTGCTCACCTTGGGCCACCCAGAAGAGTCAGTGAGGGGAGTCCCTGGGCCAAGATAAAGAAAGGATGAAGGGAAGGGCGAAGAAGGAAAAGAAAAAAGAAAAGGGGGGGGGGGGGGGTGGAAGGGGAAGATGTCTATATATAGTGCATAAAAAAACAATGTTGCACAGTCATACCGTTTACTTGTATAATGTTGTTCTCTGCCATTTAAGAGACATTAAATGTCCACATTTTCACTCTGATTGTGTTTTTGGCCTGACCCAACAACCCTTAGTGGCATCCGCTTGTCTATTCCTTTGCACTCACTGAAGACCTGTGTTATCATGGGATTGCATCACGACAGCCTTTTGGTATGTTGCTATACGATGGCATCACCACAGACCTTCATTATTGTGGGATGCTGTTACCAAAGAACTGCATTATGGCCACCCTTTGTTTGGATAGTCCCATAATAGATGACCTTACTGAGTGTCTACAGATGCTGAGAGTATTAATAAACCATATAACAATTGGGAATGCAAATGTGATTGCATTTACGATAGGCCTGCACTTTTACAAGACCAACACAGACTTTTGCTATTGTCAGAAGATATTACTACACACCTTTGTTATTGAGAGATAATATGACTACAGACATTTGTTACTGTGAGATAAAATCATCTTCAACCTTTGTTGTGGTGAGATGAAGTCACTGTTGACCTTCGTTATTGCAAGGTGATATCTGTAAAGACTTTTGCTATTATGAGATAGAGTAACCACACACCTGAAATGATATCATGAAAGACCTTTCCTACTATGATATAATATCATAAAAGACCTTTGCTACTGTGATATTATTCCATAAAAGACCTTTGCTACTGTGAGATGATGTTGTTATGAGATATCACTATATACCTTTGTTACTGCAACATGATATTACTACACACCTTTGTTATTGTGAGATGATATGAGTACAGACATTTGTTATTGTATGATAAAATTATCTTCAACCTTTGTTGTGGTGAAAGTCACCACTGACCTGATGTTATTACAAGATGATATCTCTGTAGACCTTTGCTATTGTGAGATGATACATATCATGAAAGATAAAGTCGCCACTGACCTTTGTTATTGCGAGATGGCATCATCGTCCTTCACCGACTTGCGGTACTCTGGGTTCAAGTCCACCACTGTGGTGCCCTTTAGGGCCCCATAGCAGCCCCCCTCTGAAGCCTCATGCCTGTCCCCCATCGACCCCTGGAGCTTAGCCACCACACTGGCACCGTGGGGGGCCCCCCCAACCTGGGCCCCCATTACATTGCCCCCCACTACTCCTCCACCGCCCCCACCCCCAGCCGCCACAGCCCCGGCCTGCCCGCCATTGGTCTGGGAGCAAACGTTGCTGACGCGGGCTGCCTTCTGCTTGTAGTGGTTGCTGTGCAGCTTGTACTTCATGAGCAGGATGAAGATGAAGACGAGCACCGAGGCCACGATGATGCCGCCGATGATGATGATCATGGTGCCGCCCAGGAACTGATCGTGGAGTGAGCGACACTGGTGGTAGTCGCGCTCGGTGGTGAAGGCCACACAGCCCACCAGGCGGGTGGCGGTCAGTGTGGTCACGCCGTCATCGTACACGGCCAGCACGCACAGGTCGTACTCCCTCGCCGAGGCCAGGTCGCTGAGCTGAAACAGCTTATGAGTGGCAGGGATCATCCTGAGATGGGCAGAGAGGAGGAGGGATAGGAGGAGGAGAAGAAGAAGACGAGGGCATCAGTTACAGAACTCATGGAATGCTGCCTTATTCCATACACTACGCTACTCCACTGCTAATCTAGTGTGTGTCTGTGTGTGTTTGATAGTAAAGTGTATGTGTAACAATTAATTTCTTATGTGTATCAAAGAAATGTACCCAAATCTGAGCTTTTACATAATGTATGTGTCTATGTGTGCGTGTGTGCCTGTGCATGAGAATGAAAGTTAGAGGAAGGCAAAGTAAAAGAGAGAGAGAGAGTGGGTACAGATACGCAGGTACGGATCAAGCTGTGCCAAGGCCTGGAACACTGTGCCATGTGCCCTTCGCCGCTGGTTTGTGGTTAATCTGCTCGTTTAGCAGCTGCTCTGGGATCTCTCTGCCCAGTTAGCTATGCCTGATTAAGGTTTGGAGTGAGAACCACAGAGCTGCCCTCAGAGCAGATGTAGAACAGAAATGTATAAAAGGTTGTGAGAGGGAAAGATAGAGAGGAAGAGAGAATGAGAGCCAGAGACAGAGAGAGGGACCATGGAGAGAATAGGGCGATGAGGGAGGGCTTGTTTGAGGGCAGAACAAATGTCTGAGGTTTCCTGAAGAAGCCTAAAACAACTAGGAACAGGACTTGAGGTTTCCATAGGGAGAGAGAGGGAGAGGGGTAGAGAGAAAGAAAGAGAGAGGGAGAGAGAGAGAGGGAGAGAGGGGGAGAGAGAGAGACAGACAGAGAGAGACAGAGACAGAGTGGGATGGGGGAGAGGGGTGTGTGTGAGGCCATAGAAAATATCAGGAACCTGGAGGAGTGCTTGAGGTTTCTACAGGGGGAACAAGGAAGAGAGAGAAAAAAGAGAGTGAGAGTGAGAGTAGAGGGAGAGAAGCAGCAACAGAAAGAGAGGTAACAGTCTCTGCAAATCTGTCATTCATTTGGAGCGTGTCTGTTTTATTCTGTGCTCAGTTAAACTTGAATCCTCTCCTGTGTGCAACCCCCTCCTCCTAATTCACCTCCACCAACAGAGAGAGATGGCTTGAATAAAACCACCATTTTCTCTCTCCTCTCCAAGGCTTGCTTGCCCTTGACCTTTGGTCAAATCATTCCCAAACACACACACAGACTCTCTCTCTCTCTCTCTCTCTGTCTCTCTCTTTCTCTTTCTCTTTCTCTCTCTCTCTCTCTCTCTCTCTCTCACACACACACACACACACACACACAGACACACTCTCTCTCTCTTTCTCTCTCTCTGACACACACACACTCACCCTGAAAAAGAGGAGAGGAGACAAAAAGACAGAGGGCAGAAGAGAAGGAGAGATGAGAAGAAACATAATGTGAAAGAAAGGGGGAAAGATGGGTGGAGGAGAGAGGACAAGCAAGCAGAAGAGAGAAGAGGAGAGGGGGTAAAAGAGGAGGGCGGTAGAGAGTGCATATGGAGAAGCTCTCTAGAGAAGTGTGTGCTAAAAGCATCAGCGCAGGACACCCTGATGTTCAGAACCCTGCAGCCCTCCTATCAGAAACAGCAGATTCAGTGAGGTCACGTCTCCATGGACAACGCCTCTCTTCACAGCAACCCAGCGATGGCTGCTTAGCAGCAGTTCACCTACCCCGGAACTCATGGTGTGTGTGTGTGTGTGTGTGTGTGCGCGCGCGTGTGTGTGTGTGTGTGCTGTGTTGTGTGTTTCCCTGTGTGTGTTTACATGCATGTGTGTGTATGTGTGCGTGCATATGTGAGTGTGTGTGTGTGTGTGTGTGTGTGTGCATGCATATACAATGTGTATGTCCGTACGTAACAGCTTGCAGGCTATCCTGGAAATGGTGTTTATATGTGTGTGTCTCTGTTTCTTTCTGTTTGTGTCCACAGAGCAGATCATTCAGCAGGCTTACGAACCCTGAGAATCATGGCGTGTGTGTGTGGGTGTGTACAGCTACATTCACCAGGTTACCACAACATAGAAATCATACTAATTAGCTTGTCATAACACATACAGTATATGTATATGTATCAAAACATGTGTGCACTTATTTACCTCTGTAAGAGCATTGCCTTTCCATAGCTGTGTTGAAGACATCAGCCTTCTCCTGCTGTTTCCTGCTGTCTATCTATACACTGCATACAACAGCACAGGCACTGCAAAGTCAAACTGTGCCCTCATTATAAACATAATTACCGTGCTCTTGGCAATACGTACACAGCAGCTAACAAGGCTATAAAAGTGCATATCAGAGAGAGACGATCTGCATAACAACAGGATTCCCTTACAGTAATACCACACACACACACACACACACACACCAATAAGACACACTGTATAAGAGCAACCAGATGAAACAGAGAGGGATGACCTCCAGGGGCAGCCATGTGGGCTATCCTAAATTAGAGCCACAGCCCTCAGTAGTCCCTACACACACACACACACACACACACACACACACACACACACACACAGCTAGAGACAGGTGCAGGGGCGGGGTGTGTGTTGTGTGGCATAGGGTCAGGTGGTAATGAGGCTGGGTGAGGAGTCACAACGGAGGAGCCTTCATTGGTGCTGGTTCTGCACACACACTCAAACACACACATGCATGCACACACACACACACACACACACACACACACACACACACACACACACACACACACACACACATACATGCACACATGCATGCACACACACACACACACACACACACACACACACACACACACACACACACACACACACACACGCAGTGTGTCAGAGAGGCTTCAGAGAGGCTTAGACACACACACTCTCTCACTCTTTCTCACCATTTCTCTCTCATACACACACACACACACATGCACACACGCACACACACTGACTCTGGTTCCACCCTGGTGGCAGACCCGACGGACCTGGCGGACACGGTGCTGCCGACTGATGTGATGTGAGGGGGGCTGACCCCGACCCCCTTGCCCAACCCAACGCCCCCTTGCTCGAGGTGACGCTCCTCGCACACCGACCCCTGTGACCCCTACTGTCACTCAGCTTTCAGTCGGGGAGCTGTCGCAGGCTGGTTAAACACACACACACACCCACATACAGACCCGTGCATACACACATGCACACACACACATATGCATACAGACCCGTGCATACACACATGTGCACACACACACACACACCCCTACAGCTGTCACAGGCAGGTCGCTTAGCCAGAGGTGTGCATGTGTCAGAATGAGTGTGTGCTAATGTGTGTGTGTGTGTGTGTCTGTTCAAATGTGTGTGTATGGGTATGTGCTTTCATTTCTCCGATAATGTGTGTGAGACTGTTGAAACCTGGCAGTGCTGGGCTCATTCCGCAGCTTGGCAAACAATCCATGTGTGTGTGAGATTGTAGCTGCAATCTTTATATGTGTGAGTGAGTGCGTATGTATGTGTGTATCCATATATGTGTTTGCGGCTTACGTGTATGTATGTGTGTGTATATAAGCTTTTTTATGGGTTTTCGTGTGTGCACCCGTGTGTGGGGAGTGTGTGTGGATGTGGGTGCCTATGTGTGTGTGTGAGTTTGTATTTACCTGTTTGCCCCTGGTATCCTGTGTGTATGTAGGTATGTGTGTGTGTGTGTGTGTGTGTTTCAGGGTGTGTGTGTGTGTGCGGTCAACTGTGCGGTGTTCATTAGTTAGAGGCTGACAGCAGAGGGAGATGGGAAGGTGGGAAGGTGCTGCCACACAGGTGCAGAGACAAGCCGTGCAGGAGTAGAGCAGAGCAGAGCAGAGCATACAGCAGCAAGGAGGCGGGGGAGTCTGTTTCAGAGCTAAGGAAAGCATGCAGCACGCAGAGGGGGTGGTGGTGGTGAAGGGGGTGTTTCACAGAAGAGCAGGGCATACAGCAGGGAGAGGAAGGGTGGAAGAGGAGGGTGAGGAAAGAGTATACAGCAGAGAGAGAAGGGGAGGGGGGTGTTTGAGGGCAGAGCAGGTATACATCAGAGAGGAGAGGAGCAGAGCAGTGCACTCAGCAGACAGGTTTAGAGGTGTTTGTTTGAGGGCAGAGAAAAATATCAGAGGAATCCTAGTTAGGTCTAGGAAGTGGGCTAAAGGTTTTCACAAAGGGGGAGAGGAAAAGAGAAAGAGAAACATCCATGGTAGCCCTCCACCCCAATGCTTCAAATAGGGTAGGCCAGAAGCTCATTCACCCTAGCCCAGCACCCCAGTGCTCTTGCTAGGGTCAGACTGAATCTCATCATGGTAGCCCTCCACTGCAATGCTTCAGCTAGGTTAAGCTTGAATTTCATCCACAGTAACCATCCAATCAGTGCTGCAGCTGGAGTAAGCCTGAATCATCTATGGTAGCCCTACACTGCTATGCTCTAGCTAAGCTAAGACTGAATCTAACCCACGGTAGCCCTTCCACTCCTTTCCTCTGACTAGGGTAAGCTTGAATCTTGTCCCTAGCCCTCCTCGCCACTGCTTCAGCAGTGAGACTGAACCTTATCCACGGTAGTCTTCCACACCAGTGCAGCCTGAGTCTGATCTGGCCACAATCTCAGCTGCAGTCCGGAGCCCCAGTCGGCACCCCACCTCATCTGTCCTCGAGGACAAAGACTCGGGTGTCCTTAATTGATTCCAAAATGCAGTCTGAGATTACTGTGCGTTGCAATAAAGCAGTGAACTCCCTTCGCCATCCACATAATTAAGAGCAAATTGCATTTTATATGTGTCTTTTTTTCACTCTTGATCTATCCGCAGGGATACGGAGGAAGTTAATTACATGCTAACAGGCTTCCTTGCTGAAGGATCACTCTGGAGTCAATGTTGAGGGAGTGGGGGGGGCGAGGCGGAATATTAAAAAGAAAAATCAATGTAATCATTTCTGTATGAAGGTGAACCTAGCAACAGGCATTGGCAATAATCCATTCTGTGTGACAGTGGGAACCTTGGGGGCAGGACGTGAGGAATGAGACGAGGCTGTTGCTGTTCAGTGCTCACGCGAAGGAGAACGAAGGAGGAGAAGAAGAAAAAAGAGAAAGAAACATGGTGACAGAGAAGCAGTCTCTATCAGGATGCAAGGAAAAGCGAAGAAGGCCAAGCCTTTTTCGAGGTCTCCAAGTATTGCACAAAAAGGCAGGGGTAGCAATCAATGCCTCGTCAACAATATTAATATTTTCTCCCTCTACCATATATTTTGCAAAATAACATGCAGTTCTGGGGTAGCATATCACCTTTCAGAAAATAAACTCTAGAAGAAAATTGTTCCAGGTGAATGTCTACCAGCCTCCAGGGAAACTAATAGTACTATTAATGCAGTGCCCACAGCACTCAGTCAGGGTTGTCATTTTACACACATTGGCTGCATCTGTATATACAAACAAATCTTTAATCATATTTATCATCTGTGTTTTTGTCTTGTGTGTTTTTGTATGTACTGTTTATTTATTTCAGGTTATTTACCTGAGTCCTGTGTGTGTGAGACAAGGGATGCTGTCAGTGTGTTTGTGCGTGAGTGTGTGTGTGTGTGCGTGTGTGTGTGTGTCTGTCATGGCTGCGGTTTCATTTGTATGTAAATTTCCACGCGTTCCCAGCTCATCTGAATCACAGGGTGTACCTGCAAATCAGGAGAGAGAGCTTGATGGCAACTGTTCCCCACAGCTCAAGATTTTTCATTTCAATTGTAAAAAGTAACTGCCGCAAAATGAATGGGCTCATTTGCTCCTGGGGGTGTTTGAGGAGCTGGAGGATGGCTCGGTGATCATTTTGAAAGGGCCACTTGTGAGGAGGATGGCTATCTTCCAGACCAAAAATTGTTGTTGATCTTGCTGGGAAAACAATGATGCCAAAGCCTTAGTGGAGCAAGTTTTTGTTTTTCTTTAAATTGTTTAATGGCATTAGTCATGACAGGGTTTCGTTTTTGTGATGCAAAAGCTCTTACACCGAAGACTGAAGACTTACTAAATAAATAGTAAAACCAATGTGTACTTGGAATGAAAAAAAAAAACTCAAACTGATCTTAAACTTAGCAGGTTCATGCTGGCTGCTTCATGTCATACTGCTTTCCTGAACAAAGGCTGTGTGTGCTAAGTGCTCAGGCATGCACAGCTATAAGTGTCATGTTTGGGAAGATTTTGAAAAGCTTCCCTTCAAATGAATTTGTGATTTGTCCTTGTTTCCAGGGAAGATGCTTCGAAGAGTACGACAGCAATTTATGAAAGTATACGGAACTGTAAAACTGTACTGAATAAACTATTTATGCATTTATGGTTTATACAAAAAAGCCACCCGTTTATCTCTCTCTCTCTCTCTTACTTTTTTCCACTCTCTCTCTCTTACTCTCTTTGCATAAGCATGTCACCTTTAATGGACAAGAATTAGAAGTGATTTACAAAGATGTCTGCACTCAAGGCTTTCAGCTCTGATTTGGTGTGCTGCGCTATGTCTGGCAGACATTGTGCACTCACCTGTACATGAGGACATGACTGGTGGAGCTGTTGTGCTGTTTTTGAAGTGTGTGTACCAGTTTTCAATTAGATTTGTAATATTCAGAAGTGTCCACATGTCAAAGCCAAATAAAATCAGTAACCAAGGCACCAAGCAGAATGTGGTATTATATCTAAACCAATTACATCTTATTATTTAGATTTTTTAACATTGAAACTGTAACTAGTGGTCCTGTCATTGCTGCTCAATGACCTGGTGCATTGCGGTGGTGTTGTCAATGACTGTGTGCTCACCTGTAAATGAGGATGTCGTCGGAAGAGCTGTTGTACTGGATCTGGTACATCCGGACCCCGGGGATGTGGTGCTGGGGCGGCCAGTGGACGATGACAGAAGTCGACGTTAGGTCGGACACGCTGACCCTCTGATGGTCCATCCTGGGGTGGCCGCCGCTGACGTTGGACTTAATGGAGGTGGGCATGTCAGATGGGCCGGGCTCGGGCTCCAGCTTGGGGTCAAAGTGCGGCGAGGGGTTCACCACCAGCTCCACCTTCTCAGTGGCCTCGCCCGCAGCATTGGAGGCGATGCAGGTAAACAGGCCCGAGTCCTTGACGGTGGTGGTGTGGATGTCGAGTGTGCCGTTCTCGTAGCAGGTGGTGCGTGTCGTGTTGCCGATCACCTTGCCGTCAGGGCTCACCCAGTGCGTGGAAGGTTCCGGATCGCCAATGGGCTTGCAGCGCAGGCTGACCCGTTGGCCCTCCATGACGAAGGTCTTGGGGCTGTGGCGTGTGATCATGGGTGGCTCGCATGTAAACTCCTCCTCCCTGATGGTCCAGAAGTACTTCCCGGCGAGCTCGCGGGGCGAGGCACAGGTCTCCAGGTCGTCCTCACGGGTCAGCCTCCGCAACCACATCAGCTCACAGTTGCAGTGCAGCGGGTTCCCGCCGAAGCTCAGCACCAGCGCTGTGAGCGGCGACCCTTTGGCCTGCGCGTACACAGGGCTGCGCATGTACAGCGGGTCGGGCGGGATCTTCTTCAGCTTGTTAGACGTCATGTCGAGGCGCGCCAGCTTGTGCATGTTGGAGAAGATGCCTTCGGGCACAAACTCAATGAGGTTATGGTCCAGGCTGAGCGTGTTGACGCTCACCAGCATGCCGATGGTCTCCCAGGGCACGTCAACCAGGTTGTTGTAGGACAGGTCCAGGTCCTCCAGCGTCTCCAGGAAGTCCTGGAAGGCTCCGTCCGACACGCTGTGCAGCTGGTTGTTGGCCAGGATGAGGTGGCGCAGGTTGACGAGCCCTTGCAGGTGCGTGTCGTCCAGCACGGTGAGCCGGTTGGCGTCCAGGTGCAGCGCGTGCAGGTCCTGCAGGTCGGCAAAGGCGTAGGGGCGGATCTGGCTGATGGTGTTGCGCGAGAGCGTCAGGTGGATAAGGCTGCTCATGTTGGCGAAGTCGCGGTGCCGCAGCGTGGTGATGAAGTTGTCCATGAGCCGCAGCTCGGCCGTGCGCCGGTCGATGTTGGGCGGAACGAAGAGCAGGCCCGTCTTGGCGCACAGCACCGTGTAGGAGGGCAACAGGTTCTGGCAGGTGCAGCGCTTTGGGCACAGCATGGAGGCCACCGGAGCCGTCAGAAGGCTCAGGCAAAGGAACAGGAGCTCCATCACAGATATCCTGCGAGAGGAGAGAAGAACACACACACACAAGCACGCACACACACATGTACACACCACACACAGAATACAAGAGTCAGTGCCAAAGCATCCAAGAGTGGCTTTATAATAAATATCCTGTGTGAGGAGTGGAAATTACACACATATACACACAGATAAAAACAAACACAGCAGTTGAATCAGATGAGTCAGAAGAAGTGGTTCCAGAGGCTCCATCATGGTTCAAACACACATACACACACACAAAAAACAAACACACGCACCAAGCACACACACACACACACACACACACACACACACACGCACACACACACACACACACAAACACAATACAGGGGTGAGTGCCAGAACAAGAGGTTCCAAGATGTCTCTAAACATAGCAGCTCGGGCCGAATCTGGACCGGACTCTTGCCAGATCCGCTGCACTAACACCTTCTGTTTGGGTGGGGTCAACTCAGGGGTCGTCGCCATGGCGAGGTGTAAAGGGAGGGATGGAGTAGCAATGTTTCACAGTCACCACAATATCCTGTGCACAGGAACAGGGTGGAGGAAGTTCCCACCGAGCAGCTCAAATGGACCTGGCTCTTATAAAGCATTTGGCTATAATAAACTCAGTGCACTGCAACACACAAACAGATTGGTGATCAAGAGAGGGGTTATTCTATGTAATGTGCAAAGAGGGCAAAGGTTGTATTACAGTAAATGCTTAGTATTTCATTAATTGGGGCTTTTTTTCTTTGGTTGGGCTTAAGGTCTTTTACATTACTACACAGACCTTGCCTAAGGTTTCTTTTCACCTGCAGCAGTGATTATCTTTTTAAAATATAGTCTGATTTTGACCTAAATCTCCGCCTGAAGAAGCACGACATAGATGTCATAAATCTGCCCAAATTTGCCTGAGCATGCACTTGTTATGTGCCATAAATTTTCAGTAGCGGTCAAACACAGATCATTGGCTGCCTGATTTACACGTCTCTCCCCATCTGGCCAGGGACGGGTTATGGAACACCGGGCTCATTTCCGACAGCTCGTATGGTAATACTCACCTAACCCCATTTCCTTAGTGTTTCAGATCAGAAAGACTATTATTAAACCCGACTTGGGCACACTAAGGACTACAGACTGCTTTTCTAATTTTATTTTATTATCAGTTTATCTTCTTAATATGTCTGGTAATGAACTGCAAGCAAGGCTAACACATATGGTCAATATCGCTATGACAAGAGCTATGATTATAATTTACTGGGCAGTTTGGCTGTTTCTCATGATGAGCAGCCAGACCATCTTAATGTATATTGTATGAGCAACTTTCGGTGTTTACTGAATTATATATGAAATGATTTACAATAGCAACATTTCACTGTCCCCTGGGACACAATTGTACAGAATAGCAAGGAATGTGCAGTAGGTAGGAGCATGTTTGCCTGATTGGTGACACAGGCAGGGCACATTCCGTTTGCATTTTTCATGCCCACCTGCTTGCAATGCCCTCAAATGCCACCATACTATACATCATCAAAGGAGAGACTTCCGAACTAGAAACAGCAGCAGCTGCAGCAATAGCTCAAGCTACCCGACAGATTTGAGTTAGAGGAGTACCTGCACCGTTCGGGGAAGCAGCTCCTATATGGGGCAACTCTTTCCCCTCACCCGCCTCCACTCCTGAGCTGGCAGACATTCGACACAGGGCTCTGCCTCCCATGGAGAAAAGACAGTTCACATTGGCATCTGCGAGGCCGGCTGCCGACACGCCGTGGCTATGAATAATTGCGATCACTGTTTTCCGCTCCCCGAGATGCTAATGAATATCTGATACGTGCCCTCGTTCTTTATTGTTTGCGCATACACTTCCATTTTAATAAGTTTTACATAAAAGCACGTAAATGTAATTATTTCCCCCTGCCAGTACTGCTGCTGTGCTGTGCATACCAAAGAGTTTGTGGAGATGAAAGAGGATGCCATCCTGATGGGAAACGCTGCCGTCTCCCCCGCAGTGGCACCTTCTCGCCTGGTGGGGGCAACCCTGCGCTGCACAACCTCCGATGGAGGTACTCTAAAGAAGATTGCCATGAAGTTGATGTGTCTGTGTGCATGCGTGCGTGTGAGTGGTGTATCTGCGCCTCTGTGTGTGTATGTGTGTGTGTACTTGTCTGTGAGTGTCTCATTTCCTCTGTGTGTGTGTGTGTGTTTGACTGTCTTTGGGTGAAGAGCATGTTTTTCCCCCTCTCCGTATATATTGTATATGTATTGTTATGATTTTGTCTTTTTCAGTGTACATGTGTCTCCATGACCCTTCCCTCTGTTTATTTGTGTGTGTGTGTGTGTGTATGTGTGTGTGTGTGTGTGTGTGTGTGTGTGTGTGTGTGTGTGTGTGTGTGTGTGTGTGTGTGTGGTGTGTGACTCTCACAGGCTCTCCGCTCATGTCTGTGAGGCTGAGGTTCCTTGTGTTCCCTTTTTCATTACACTGATAAAATGAGAGGAGCAGGCAGAGCCTTGCGAGGCAGCCATTATGCAGACGACCAACTCCAAAAGGCACCACAGGCACACGCAAAGGCAAGAGGAAACATTTAACATGGCATCAGCACCCTCACAGGACACATGCACACAGAAACCCACTGTCTTTCTCTCTCTCTCTCTTTCTGTCTGTCTCTCTCTCTCCACACGCATACACACACACACACACACACACACACACACACACACACACACACACACACACACACACACACACACACACACACACAGATATATCACTGACTTCAAGCGTGACATTTGGAAAACAGACGCCACCTGATCTTTGGACGTGATCTAGAGGAGCTAGCAGGGCTAAAGGAAAGAGAGAAGACTGAGAGGCTGAGACGGAGAGGAGAGATATGAAGAGAGCAGAGCAGAGGAGAGGAGAGGATAGAAGAAGAGGGGTGTGAAGAGGAGAGGAAAGGAGGGGAGGAAACAGGGGAGGGGAACAAGTGCCTAAGAGTGGCAAAGAAAGCAGGGTGGGCAGGAGAAGATGACTGTGTGGGAGAGGGCAGTACAGAAGAGGAGAGGAAGGAGACAGAAGGGGAGCGAGTACCCCAAAAGGGAGGAGAGGAGGAGAGGAGTGATAGAGAGGAGGGTGGAGGAGAAGAAGGAGTGATGGGGTGGCATGGCACTCTGCAGCTGTCACTTCCTATCTCCATGACTCAATATGTGTCCCCTCCAGAGCGCCGCGCCCCGCTCCCCACTATTGACTGCATAAATATTTCACAGAGGACACAGGCAACCAGACCAGTGGCAGGCACACATTCATGTGTGTGTGTGTGTGTGTGTGTGTGTGTGTGTGTGTGTGTGTGTGTGTGTGTGTGTGTGTGTGTGTGTGTGTGTGGTGATGCATATATACATTTCAGACCCACTCCTCCATTCTCTGTTTCTTCCTCTCGTTCTCGTTCTCTCTCTCTCTCTCTCTCTCTCTCTCTCTCTCTCTCTCTCTCTCTCTCTCTCTCTCTCTCTCTCTCTCTCTCTTAAAGCACACACACACACACACACACACACACACACACACACACACACACACACACACACACACACACACACGCACACACACACACCTGTCCTGTTCAGTAGGCATAGAAAAAACAGACACAAACATGGACCAAAAGAAAGCTGAATGTGCTTTAGTAAAAAAAGCAATGGCTGACAGTAGAGAGATGTGCAGTATGATTCACTTGCCCCAGTGATAGATTGAGTCCCGGCAGAGAAGAGGAGGAGGAGGAAGAGGAGGAAGAAGAAGAGTGAAATACTGAAACTGCACTCTCAGGGTATTCCTGTCTTATCCTTGTCCAAAAGGAAGGCAAGGCATAGAAATAGTGTCTTTGGTCATGTGTTTGTGCTGGTGTGTAGGTAAGTGTGTGTGTAAGTGCATGTCAGTTTATATGGAAATGTTGTATTTCTGCGTTTAAGTACGTTTGTGTGTGTGTGTTTGTGTTTGTGTGTGTGTGTGTGTGTGTGTGTGTGTGTGTCTGTGTCTGTGTGTGCATGTGTGTGCGCTGGTGTGTATGTGCATGAATGTGTGTGCATGTGTGTGTGTGTGTGTGTATTTGTATGTGTATATATTATTATATGTGTGTGTATTTGTTGGTGTGTGTATGCATGTGCCTCAGTGTATGCGTGTGTTTGTGTGTGTATTTGCAAGCGTGCGTGCGTGTGTGTGTGTCTGTGCATGTGTGTGTGTGTGTGTGTGTGTGTGTGTTAGGGCTTGCTATTGAATTCTCTTGAAGGCGGGCATAGAATGGCTGTGCTTATGAAGCAAACCCAAATAGCCATGGAAGCGCAAAGGGACTATCAGCATTAAGAGGCCCTGTCCATCTCACACACCCAAAACAGCACAGCACTGCACACAATACTAACACAACACAATGCTAGCAGGGCTAGTGCCCACTGTTACTACTGTTACTGCTACCGCAGCTTGCTGCTGCTATTACTCCTACTAATACTATTACTACCACTACTACTACTACTACGATTACTACTGTTACTATTACAAATACTCTAACAACAACACATATTACTTATTAGCAAAAGCAGTAGTAGGACTACTGTTTGTACTACTACTGAAAATAATAATATTTGTAACAAAATTGGTGAAATTCATGACAATACTCCACCTCCACGTCCTCCTTCTCCTCCTCCTCCTCCTCCTCATCATCTTTATCATCATCATAACCACCATTACAATCTTGTGTAGACAACAGAAGTAGGGCAGCTGGCTCTGCACAGCTAGATCCCAGCTGAGATAGATCCTAGTAGTGAGAGGAAGACAATAAGTGGGAGGAGAAGGAGAAACAGGAGGAAGATGGGCAACACTGGCTCTTCACAGCAGGGACCCATCGTGTTGTCTGGGAGAGGAAGAGGAGGAGGGGTAGGAGGAGGGGAAGAGGAGTAGAAGGAACATGGGCACCGGCCTGGTCTCCTCTGAGATGAATGGTGCTGTCACTCACATGCTGACCAGCACACTATACCACACTATGCCACGTCACATCACATCACACTACATTATACTACACCACACCACACCACACCACACTACATTATACTACTCCACACTACACCACACCACGGTATACTACACCACACTATATTACACTATACTACATCACACCACAGTACACTACACCGCGCTACACCACACCACAGTACACTATGCTACACTATACTACACCACAGTGTAGTAAACCACACTATACTACGCCACACCACACCACCCTACACAATGTAACACCACACCACTCTACACCACACCACACCACACTACACCACACCACACTAAACTGAACCACACCACACCATATCGTACCACACCACACCACACTACATCATGCTATGCCTCACCACACTACACCAAGGGCAGCCAGTGGTCAATACCACTTGACTGCAACTGTTGGCCAAACACTTCCTTTCCCCCCAACACCACAAAACATCCAACCCCCACCCCCCACCACACCTGGGTAGGTGTCCCTTGGGTGCATGGAGGATGGACAGCCAGGCAGGCGGTCATTCGGGCAGGCTAGTGGGTTGGTGTTGCTAATGTGCGTAGAGGGAGGCGGTTAGCAGTGTGGTGTGAAAGAGGGCTATTACAGGACGATTATAGTGTCATGCTGGATTGGACCGGGCTGCACTGGAACAGACTGGCGCAGAGCGGGTGTGGCCCCGCAACCCTCACAGGTCACATTTGGCCCAAAAAGCCTGCAGTTTGAGGGAATAATGTGTGTGTGTATGTGTCTTGTGTCATTGGTGTGTGTCTCTGTGTTTATTGGTGTGGAATGTGTGTGTGTGTGTGTGTGTGTGTGTGTGTGTGTGTGTGTGTGTGTGTGTGTGTGTGTGTGTGTGCGTGTGTGTGTGTGCGTGTGTGTGTGTGCGTGTGTGTGTGTGTGTGTGTGTGTGTACAAGCAGGGGGCTCCAGGTGCACTCACCATGTCCACAGCAATCATGCTGTGCACTAAGAGACAGTGAGAGTCTTGTAATTGCGGCCTGCTGGAACGTGCAGAACAAGTGTGTGTGTTTGTGTGTATTTGTGTGTGTGTGTGTGTGTGTGAGCGCGCGCTTGTTTTTGTGCATGTCTGTCAGTGTGTGTCGAAGTATGTGAGGAAGAACTGTGCACATGTGCATGTCTACAGGTGTGTGAAAATGTGTGTGTGTGTCTGTGAGCCTATATGTGTGTGTGTGTGTGTGTGTGTGTGTCATGTGGATTGACAGAAGTCGGGATGACGGCCCCTTGTTGCTTTTGGTGATGACAGTTTGACATACAATAAAGAAACAGACTCTTTTCAAAAGATTTAAAAAAATCTCAGGATTACTCCTAAATTTTTCCTTATTTTGTCACAGTTCCTTCCGTTAAGTGAAAGACTGCTCTTCACACTGATGACCCACGACTGCTGTGCCAGATTCACATCGAACCACATCATCAAGTTCGCCGATGACACAACGGTGGTAGGCCTCATCAGTGACGACGATGACTCAGCATACAGAGAGGAGGTACATCAACTCATCAACTGGTGTGACAGAAACAACCTACAACTCAATCACTGCGTGCACATGGAGGAGTTGAATCCGATTGGAAATGGTTTGGGATCGTATCGACTTCATGTGCCCAGGCTAAGGATCGTATAGGGATTGGTTTCGCGAATCCGATTGCAACCCCTGGCTTGAGCCGGTTACAATCCGCTTGGTGCCGCCTTGTGCACGGTTATTGGTTTGGATTCGTGTACTGCGCATTAGGGCTGGCAAGGAATATTCGAAATTCGAATATATATTCGAATAGTTTTAGTTAGAAAAGCAATTCGAAGGTGAAAGTTAATATTGGAATGTGAAAAAACGTGCACTTGCGCTTTGGAATGTCGGAGGCAAAAGAAATACTCGGTGTAGTTGGAATATTTGTGTTTTATTTGGAGCGAATATTCGAAAATCATTTTTGAGCAATGTTGACAGCCCTACTGCGCATGTAAAACCACTCGATCCCAGAAGCTTCTGTCCCTGATTTTCATCCATACTGAACGTCGAGGCTTTCTATCGCCTGCTCTCAACAAGTCTCGTTGTCCTCAATTGCTTGTAATATCAAACGCCGACGGCACAGTTCATGTCGTATCAAGGAAACCAAAAACGCTGTTTGTTCTTTCATACGGACTTCCAAAGAAAGGAGAATGCACAGCTTGCATGCAACTGCTGCTCTGTCAACCTCCTCAAGCGCTATCTTTGTTTTGTATGCCGCCAGATAGTTTGTTTATTTTCTTTTAGCAGCCGTTAACCTGAAGTAGTTCTAACACCACTTGTTGAAAGGAATATAGCGCCATCTAGCGTAGCGGAAACGGCCAGATCTCTGACCATTATCCGCTAACACGAACTCTCATGTGCACAGACATTTGGGACAGACCACCCGTTGGGTAGCAACACCCAACCCAATCCCAATCCAATCCGATCCTACCATGTGCCCGTAGTCAATGTCAACAAAACAAAAGAAATAACCGTGGACTTCAGGAAACAACACCCGACACACACCCCACTCACAATCAATGGCAGTGCCGTGGAGTCTGTGAAAAGCACAAAGTTTCTGGGAGTGCACATCACAGACGACCTCACATGGACCACCAACACCACCTTCCTGGTCAAGAAAGCACAGACACGCCTTCACTTCCTGCGCAGGATGAGGAGAGCTGACCACCCCACTTCTGCACTCACCACTTTCTACAGGGGTGCTATTGAGAGCATCCTTACCAGCAGCCTCTCTGTCTGGCACGGCAGCTGCTCAGCTGCGGATAAGAAGGCTCTACAGAGGGTGGTGAGGACTGCAGAAAAGATCATCAAATCACCCCAACCAACCATTCAGGACCTATACACATCACACTGTTCCAAGAGAGCCACCAATATCATTAAGGACACCACCCACCCAGCACACAAACTGTTTGCCCTTTTACAGATCTGGAAAGCGCTACCGCAGCATGCGGTGCCACACAAATAGACTGAGAAACAGCTTCTTTCCACAGGCCATCAGGCTACTCAACACAATGAAGAAGATTCCATGAACATGTTACTGACATCCACACACTGATGTCCATGCTGCTTTTACACTTGCACTTTACCAACTGCACCTTCACTTATTGCACCTTACATATTGCATATTTCACTTTTTCCTTTTTCACCTACACCAGCTACCAAGAAGAGCTACCTCGAACTTTCCTTCTTGTTGGAAGCGTATATGTTTATCTGAATGTCTTATGTCTATTTATTGTGGATGTCTGTGCACACTTCATGTATGTGTGTGTGGGTGTGTGTCTGTGTGTGTGTGTGTGTGTGTGTGCGTGTGCGTGCGTGCGTGTTTCTAGTTCAAATTGCACATTTGGTGTCTGGTGAAACGCAATTTCAGTCCTCTGTGTAATTTCTGTTACATAGTGAATTGACAATAAAGTACACTTTGACTTTTTTTTGACTTTGACTCAAGTTGGTTAATATTTTTTTTGCATTCATTATTAGGGCAGAGACATTTTGGTGGTCTGGCTGTCACTAGCATCAACTGTGATGTGGCTCAGAAAGTGTCAAATCATTTTGCAGATAGAAAATGCAGACATGCACCCCTTTAAAGCCTATAACATAGGACCTCTAACAAATAGTGCTTGATAAATATCTGTTACATAGACTAGTTACTCATGCTCTTTTCGCAGAGTTTGTAAAATTTCCTCTATTGGGTAAATTGCACTGTACTGTTTTTGCATCCAAAAATCGAGTTAGGCTATAGAGTTATTGTAGTTATTAAAGGTGTTTTTGTTATGATAATGGTAATTTTAGATTTTTTATGTAATGTCTAGTTTTGAAAATAAACACAATTGTCCTGTCAAAAGTTGGCAAATATTGTTTTTTTTTTGGGACGTGGGGCACCAAAAAGCTGTTGTACCTAGGGCACTAAAATAGCTAGCACCAGCCCTGCTGTCAAACACGCAACTACGTGGCACACACACACGCACACACATACACACACACAAACACACATGCACGTCAGCCCATCCAGCAATTCTAGGTGTATTTTGCAGCTGTGAACGGCTTTGCCATAAAGACGCCATACGTCTTTATGGCAAGCCTACAGAAGCCTACACACTGAAAAGTGTGACTACATGTTTGTGTGTGTGTGCAGTACAATACATGTGTGCAGGTGCGTGTGTGTGTGTGTGTGTGTGTGCGCACGCACACGTGTGTGTGTGTGTGTGTATGGGTATGTGTATAAACATACTGGTGAGGACAGGTTCATCTATCTCCTGCCACACTATTGTAAGCAGAGTTTAAATTGGGCCGGAGCCTTCCGGAGCTCAGTTCCACCTTCTCACCTCGGCATTTCAGCCAGCCAGAGCTGAGGTCCCTCTGGTACAGTATTTATAGTAATGCAGTAGAGTGAGATATTGAGCACTGTAAGTAAAGAAGGACCCCCTCCTTACAAAAGCCAATTTAACCCCTGATTGTAACCTGTTACTGCAGCAGCAGGTAGACAGAAAAAAAGTATATTGTAAAAATGAAATAAAACTAAAGGTTTGCATTAAAAAGAGCACGCAAACACACACACACACACACACCTATACTTCTCGACCACGTTATTTAATGGAAAACATGGAGACAGTTTTGGGGTCAGTGCTCCCTCCCTACAAATCAGTGGCAACTGCTCTCCAATGAGGACCCTTGCTGGGGTATGTCTCTGTGTGCGGTGTGTGTGTGTGTGTGTGTGTGTGTGTGTGTGTGTGTGTGTGTGTGTGTGTGTGTGTGTGTGTGTGTGTGTGTGCGCGCGTGTGCACATGTACATAGTTATGTAGAAGCAAGTGTGTATGATTCTGGGGAGGTGAAATGGTAGGGTGGAGGGTCTGGCTATAGGGACACAAACGCACACACAGCCACACACACATTGCCCTGTGTTTTTCATCTCCCTTGGGCTCCATTTGTGGGGCTAGATAGAGGCGGGGGCGGTGGAGTGGTGTGTGTGTGTGTGTGTCTGTGTGTGTGTGTGTCTGTGTGTGTGTGTGTGCAGGAACTAGTGGATGGCTCAGTCCAAATAGGCACCTATGCACATCACAGCAGCCAGCCTAATGGGTACACTACCGCACAGATAGAGCAGCGCAGCCTGGAGCTTCTGTGCATGTCACACAAGCATTTACATCTCTCTCTCTCTCTCTCTTTCTCACACACACAAACGCGCGCACACACACACACGCACACACACACCAACACACACACACACACACACACACACACACACACACACACACACACACACACACACACACACACACACACACACCACACACACACACACACACACACACACACACACATATTCATCTGTCACTCCCACATCAGTCATTCAGTCATGTGTGTATCCCTCGACTCAGTTCAAGGAAATCAATTAGAAATCAATTTCCCCTTCACACTCATGTCAGACATTGTTGTGTGTGTGTGTGTGTGTGTGTGTGTGTGTGTGTGTGTGTGTGTGTGTGTGTGTGTGTGTGTGTGTGTGTGTCTCCAGTCCTAAGACTTTCATTCAAACACAGGTAAAGAAGAACAAGGTCTAAAAAAAGCAAAAAAGATTCTATATTTTAAGAAATCACCTGCATTTGGCCTTCTGTGTAGAGAGTGTTTTGATGGAGTATGTAGTATAAGTAAGGGATATTGTTATGCAAGGCCCTCATTCTTGTAAAATAAGCCCCGGCAGGGTGATGTAGGACCCTGACGCAAAGCAGATGGGTCTTGAATAACTCTGAAGGGGCTTATTCCACACAAGAATGACTGCCTTGCTGAACACAGCTGCTAAATAACTCGTTGCAGCTTATTGTTAATATTCTGTTAGGATAAGTGAACTAACTACTTGCAGAGTTATATGAAAGAAGCACAAACCCTGTTGGCATTGACAGCGGGTCATTATACTTTTTCAGCGGCCATTATACAAAAACATTTGACCTCTGAATGTTGGAGTGGCCCATTGAAAGTCAACGAGACGTTTGTCAGCATTATAAACAGGCGTATGATAATGACATTTAATTACTGGCCTACATTTATCACCCCCGTGATGTAGAGCTCTATTCTCCCACCATCATAGTACACCACCTGCTGATAATAGAGTTAAAGTGTTGATAATAGTGTTATAGTGCCATTATTGTGTTATAGTGCGCATTATTCACACTGCATGATGTTAAGTATTACTACAGGGACAAAAGTAAACTTGTCCAACAAAGGCCCCCTGACTGATAATTTATCGGCGCCCCCCTCTGGGCTGGAGTGGCAAGGTGTCAAGACACGGTGTCATCTGCCAGACAGACTGACAAGAACGGAAAAAAATGGAGACAGAGAGAGATGGAGAGAGAAGGGGTGTGAGAGAAGAGTAAAAAAAGTAAGAGAGAGAGGAAAAAAGAATGGAGAAAAGATAGAGCTAGAGAGAATGCAGAGTCAGAGAGAGAGGGAGAGAGAAAGAAAGCAGAGAGATTGTGAGGTGTGACGCGGTGTTGTGGGTGGACATCTTGGTTGACAGATCCATCAACAGCAGCTCACACTTGGCAGTGTTACGATGGCTGCCGGTATCGCACTGTCACTCTGATTATGTGTACCAGAGAGGCAA
This sequence comes from Coilia nasus, assembly GCA_027475355.1. Taxonomy (NCBI): domain Eukaryota; kingdom Metazoa; phylum Chordata; class Actinopteri; order Clupeiformes; family Engraulidae; genus Coilia; species Coilia nasus. Next base: position 3,602,174 of record CM050215.1, on the reverse strand, counting down.
CTCTATCTCCAAGAATGATAATGAAAGTCTCTTACACACACTCAGGCACGCACACACACGCATCTGCTCACATACAAACACACACACACACACACACACACACACACACACACACACACACACACACACACACAGGCACTCTCTCTATCTCTCTCTCGCTCGCTCTCTCACACACACACTCTCTCCTCAAAGCCCAGTGTAGCTAGATGGCAGTGGGACTGCAGGATGTGGAGTGAGGTGACACATTGGTAGTCCATTCCAGGGTCGTGGCTGCTAATGGTCTTAGAGCGGGTAATTACGCCACCTGCCCCTGCCTGAGAGATTACACAGCCTTGACCTTTGCATTAATATGCTCATGCCTTCCCCTCTCTTTCATCTATTCTTCCTCACCTCTCTACCATATCCGCTCTCTCTCTGCCTCTCTCTCTGTTATACATGCACTCCATTACTCCTCACCTCTCAATCCACCACTTCCTCTCTCTCTCTTTTCTGTCTCTCTATTCATACTCACCTCTCTCTAGCACTTCCTCTCTCTCACTGTGTCTCTCTATTCCTCCTTCTATTCTTTCTCTACATCTCTTGATGCATTGGGGAAACTGAACAAGCTGGGAGATTGTCTGTGTGTGGGGTGTGTATGGATGTGTGTGTGTGTGTGTGTGTGTGTGTGTGTGTGTGTGTGTGTGTGTGTATGTGAGAGAGAGAGAGAGAGAGAGAGAGAGAGAGAGAGAGAGAGACAGAGAGACAGAGAGGGAGAGACAGCATGATTCGCCTGTTACAGAAGGTTTGACAGGATGTGTGTGTTGCAGGGGTAGAAATTAACTTTGCAAAATGTGAACCTTTACCAGCTGCTTACAAATAAATTGTAAAATTCACCAGCCCCTCAATAGTAAATCATTATTTTGTGTTGGAAATCTACCAGCCACTTGAATATTTTACCAGCATTTTGGCTGGTGGCTGGTGCCAATTTCCATCCTTGGTGTGTTGGCATGTGTAACAGTTGCAGAGTTTGGGATTGGTTGGTTTATGCCCTGTATACACTCCTCATACACTGTCCTTTCTGGACAAAAAAAAAGAAAAAGAACAAAAAAAAAACAGAGAAGCTGAGTGGGCAATTTTAAGGCGTAACTTTCTGTAAATACCTGGTTTCATATTTCAGTCATCAAGATAATGTAAAAGTCGTTGCGATGACCCTTTTTGTAAGGTTTGTTTGCTGTGTTTGTTCTCTTCTACAGGAAGGATGGTGTTATGATAGCAGTGGGAAGCACTGACCCACTTGGTGTGTCTCCTGGGGGTAAAAACACATCTTCTGCTCAGTGCCAGGCAGAAACATCTCATCAGGCAAACGCTGAAGGTTTATGAAAAAAAAAAAAACTAACTGCCCCATTTCTTACCCAACTCAAGGCAGTTGTACTTCTTAACACTCTCCTTTGCAAATGTTACATTTGCATCCGCATGTTTTTCAAAATTCACAAGATGAACGATTTTCAACATCTGCCTAATTACAGTAATACGGCACTTGCAACAATACAGTAATGCAACATTATTTGGGGGGCTAGACTTAGCCACAGCAAACTCCAGGTTGCATGTGGCTCTGGTTTGGCCTTGGTCTGGCTCCAATTTGTCATAGATCTGCTGCATCATTGCCAAACCAGGGTTAATCCCTTAGCACCACTATCTGTTATCTGGGAAAATGGATCTCTTGTAGATGGGTGAAACCGATGCTTTGGCGAGTCTTTCAGTAAGGTCAGGCATCAAACAAGTCTTTGGGATGTAAATTGAAATCCAAATGTTAGAATGTGCCCGGCAGTCGTTTTTGACTAAGTGAAAACATCAAAGGTGCATATCTAACCATGCCTGTCACAGTGGCAGGCAGCAGGAAACGCATTATTTCTGATCCATCACATCACTGCCGTGAATCTCACCTCACTGACAAATTGAGTCATACTTGCACCGCTGAACCTCTCCAGTGAGGAGACTTTTAAAAGGAAATAAACAAGGAGAAACGCAGCAACAAACAACAAACACTTTAAGTCAACGCAAAACAAGTGAGAGCTGTCTTAGCAAAGATGGGATGAATGTGGGTAAAATGCGGGTGACTTGAGAGAGGCAAACTGAGGCCACAGTCTGCCCTAAGCCTCACACGCTATCGTGATGATGATACCTTCCCCATAACC
>CM050215.1:3587500-3597500 GCA_027475355.1 Coilia nasus | reverse complement strand
ATGTGGCAGACTGCAAATAAGCATTTAAACCTACTGACATTAGACCTGCATTACCTATTTATACACATACTAGGCAAACCCACTTTGATGTGCTGACATAACCATTTTTAACATGTCCATCAGGACGCCTCTCTCTACCAGTTGCTTGTAGGCTTAGCTGTGGAGGGCACAGACAATTTAAAATGGGCAAATAGATAAGTTCTTCAATGCTGCTTCATGACACATGGCTGTGGTGTTAGCTATGGACACAGTGGCCCCTTGTCACTGAGGTAGTTAGCATGATCCTGCTAAATCCGTCCTGACATATGGGAGTCCCTATGTGTCTCAATGGCCCTGTGACTTTCTCTAAGAAGTAAAGGGGCTGTCTGGGATCCAGAATGAGCTTTAACTATGACTCACCAGCACAACACCACTCAGAGCTAGTCAGATGGAAAAGCTGTTTTTCTAGCCAGGGGTCGTCTAAACTGAGTTTCCATCATTGACAGACCATTTTAAAACCATTACAAGAAAATATGGAGTCTGTCCTTGATTTTGACAGATTATGATATGACTTGTTTTTCAAATGCAATTTCTTCCACTCCGGAGAAACTTCCATTAAGGCATTTTAAAGATTCTTCAGCTCTAAGCTAAACCACATGTTTCCAAATCATTCCAGAACCTGATTGTGCAGATCTAGAACACAGAATTAAATTGACCTGTTTTAATTTAGGTTCACTGAGAACCGCCTCCTTACACCGTTTACTTATGTTCACAGACAATCGCTGGAAGCTTAAAACAGCAATATTTAAAAACATTATCAAACGTTAGTCTTGTAAGCTTGCTGACTTGAGCACACCTGTGATGTACACCTTGAAGGGATTCTCTGGGATTCTCACCATCAAAGGTGCTTCAGTAGATCCAGAGATACATACAGGGTAAATCAGAAACCTCCACTCATTCTCTTTATAGTGCACTATGTAGAGAATTAGCCAACACTTTATAGAGTACGACATAGTGAACGAGTGGACATTTTGGACACAGCCCCATAAAATCCATTTCACTAGTTATGGATTGTATGCAGTAAAAAGTACATCCTGCATGGGCCTATTTACATTTCTTGAAAACTATTTTTTCATGTATCATGATCATGAACATATCGTGCACTGTTCATGATGCTGGTTAAACCAATGTAAAATTATCCATGCAGCATGATGCCTTATTTTTTACATTTAGCAGGCACTATTATCCAGCGTGACTGACAACAGAGGACATAATCAAGCTACAGATATGCAGATGAGACAAGTTTTTAAGCTAGTTCTATGCTTCACTTTTTACAGTCTATAGGCAAGCTAAGCTACAGGCCCCTTGATGAGACTGTGAGACTGGTTCCAGATCAGCTGTTGCTGTGCAGGTTTGGCAGCAGCTGTGTTAATAGATAGAGGTCAGCAGGGGCCAAGTCCATTTCTGTTTACCTTCAGACATCCCACTCAGACAGGGCTAGTAGCTATCCCTCCACCTACACACACAACAACAACAACAACAACAACAGACACACACACACACACACACACACACACACACACACACACACACACACACACACACACACACACACACACACACACACACACACACACACACAGCAACACAGTCACACTGTCAGACACAAAAACAGACACATACACACGAGCACGCATGCATGCAAACATACACACAAACACACCCATACACACACACACACACACAAAATATCACACAAAATTACAGAGTGTATCATGTACGTATTACACACAAACACACACATACACACAAATGCACATAAACATTCTGACATTGTGTGCAAGCTCTCCACCCTCACTAAACAACAGGGATAAACAGGGGGCCTGTACATACACATGGCACACACACACACACTCTCTCCCTTTCTCTGTCTTACACATACACACGGCACACACACACGTGTGCACACACACACACACACACACACACTCTCTCTCTCTGACACACATACAGACACACACACACACACATGCACACACACACACACACACATATACATGTCACGACCCAGAGGGTAGTTCTAGCACGATCCCAGCTCCGCCCTGTTCCCATTCCCCTGTTACTCCCCTAATTAACAGGTGGATTGGTAGCCAGATGTGGCGGGGGAATTCTATTGGATAATCTGGCCTATAAAAGGCTGCCTGGCTGTGAGACGAGAGCTCTCTCTCTCCTCCGTGTTTGGTTTTGGACTTTTGGGTTTGACATTGCAACACTACATGCCGGCACTACACTTTTCATTATTTCATTCACTGATGTTTTTTCCTAATTCTTTAATAAACATTGGTTAAATTTGTAACTACGTGTGGTTTCCCATTCATGTTGCTCACGCTTCGAGCCAGCGTGCGTAACATACATACAAGCAAGCACATAAAGAACTGTACACACAGTAGGACACACACAACCATATAGTGAACTATCCACCCACACAGTCTCTAGCAAGTGGAAATGGGTAGGACACACACACACACACACACACACACACACACACACACACACACACACACACACACACACACACACACTAATCTGCACAAAAACCCAGACATTTCAGGCTAACCCTTCACCCACACACAATTCTTACAGCAAGCAAAGCAAGAGTGTATCCAGGTTATACTCTCTCTCTCTCTGTCTGTCTCTCTCTCTCTCTCTCTCTCTCTCTCTCTCTCTCTCTCTCTCTCTCTCACACACACACACACACACACACACACACACACACACACACACACACACATACACACATCAAACGGCTTCCCACTCATAGACAGAGAGAAAATGCAGAGAGAGTATGTTCATAAGCCAAAAGCTCCCATGCAGAGGTGGAGGAGAAGAGAAGAGAAGAGAAGAGAAGAGAAGAGAGGAGGAGAAAGGATGACAGGAGAGAGGAGAGCAGAAAAGGAGAGAGGATGAGAGCAGAAGAGGAAATTATAGTATAGCAGAGGAAGAAAAGAGCAGAAAAAGAAAAGATGAGACTAGAAGAGAAGAGAAGAAAAGAGAAGAGGAGAAGAGAAGAACTGATAGTAGGACAAAGAAAAGAGCAAAGGAGGAGAGGATGAGGCTTTGTGGGCTTGTAAGGTGCTGAGGCAGGGCTGTGGTCACGACTGCAGCATGGGCTAAAGGCCGAAGGGGGCGGAGAGCACACCGGTCTGGATTACACCATACACACTCCACTGTCTACTCTCTCTGCCTTGCCTTCGCCTTTGGATGTCCTTGTCTGACACACACTCCACACACACTCTATCAATTTAACGTTTTTGTTCCCTTTACTGTGCTACAGTCATTCCAAATGGCAAATGGCGCCCCCACCCCCCCATGTAACCTATGTGGTGAAACACAGTATTACATTCATGTCGTGTCCATGTGGCACCCAGCCTGAACTGGCCTCCCTATCACTACAGAGTGTTAAAAAAACAACCAATCAGATTAGTGATATTACCAGTCTGTGATTTGCCGACACAGTATGAAGGAAAGCCATTTTGGATTTGCAACCTCAGATTCTATAGATATGAATACTGACAGTATACATACCTATATGCAGGATCGACCTATGCTCACACACTATGAGTATTCATACAGGACGTGCACGTTTAAGATTAGATAAAGATTAGCAATGGAAGGTGAAGATTTGGAGTTTTTGGTAGAAAACAGTTTTACCAAAGTCACATGGCAAAACTACAGTTACGGAGTGAGAGGGGGAAAGGGGGTTTTAGGAATTTGAATGAGAAGAACTATGTCCTCATGGAGTGGCTAGCTGGTAGTGCTATACTCCAAAGGCTATTTTGCTGGCCATGTCTTCTTCTCTTTGATAAAGACAAACACTCATTAGTACTGGGTTCACTGATCTCAATAACCTGTCTCGGGCCAGCAATAGGCATGGAAAATGCAAAAGCCACTTTGATTGTGCCGTGAAATACTTGAGACATGTCAGGACTGATGAAACTTGAGACTTAGCTAAAAGCATTAGTGTACGAAAACACAATGAACAGGTGAAAAAGAACAGGGACATATCGACAAGACTTATTATTGCAGCTTTGTACCTTGTGCATCAAGAACACGCCTTTAGTGGTCACAATGAGACAGCTGGTAGCTCAAATAGGGGTACTTTTGTGGAGCTAGTTGATGCATTTGCAGAGTCTGACAGCACCCTAGCAGAGCTCTAGCAGAGAAGTCATCTACAATTTTCAGGTCTAACACTATACAGAATGACATTGTTGAACGCATAACACCGGTCATCCACAATGAGACAGACACAGAAATGAAGAAGTCCCTATTTATTGCTGTTGAAGTGGATGACACATCAGACGTCAACAAGTGTCATCTCACTGTTATTGCTAGACATGTTAATGAAAAAGGTAGTGTGTGTAAATGTTTCCTTGGTTAGCTCTGATAGAGATGCCAAAGCTATAGTCTCTGTTGCGATTTGCACCACTGAGAACTACGATCCAACAGAGAAACTAATTTGTCAAACCTACGACGGTGCCAAGTACAAGCTCCCAATGTCCCAATGCACTCTTCATTCACTGCTATTCTCACAAGTTAAATTTAGTTTTAGCACAAGGCACAAAGGACATTCAGGCCGCAAAACTGTTTTTTTGCCAGTGTCAAGGCGTTTTACAGCTTCTTTTCACGCTCGTGTAAAAGATTGGCATTATTATGCATGTGCCTGAGGGTTCCGCCGTGAGGTGGAACTGTAAAAGCTGTGCTATACATGCCATCCATGAGGGAAGCAGGTCGCTCATTATGGCCTTTTATAAGATCATGGTTGAGCCTGGATGGGACAAAGAGACCACTTTTGAAGAGAGGTGTGAAGATTTTGATTTTTGTTTCCTACTCAGTGTCTTCCAGGTCATTTTTTGTCTCACTGAGCCGCTTTTCCAACTTAAAATAAGACAGTGGACATGCCTGGAACGTATCAAGGGCACACTTTGTGCAATCAAATCCTTGCACACAGATTAAGGGTTTAGTAGCATCTATGAAGATAGTCTTGTTTTTTTTAGAATGTGCACTGCGATGTAAACGTTGTCGTCGCGGCTGGGTTGACTTGGAGCATGGTTTAAACCAGCACCAAGAACCGATGTCTATGCTTTCAAATTGTTAATGGCATTACATTACATATGACTAAAAGATTTGTGGACATGGAACACCTCAGCTTTTTTCGGGTAGCTGATCATACATCATTTGCATTTTTCAGAGTTGCTGTGTCAGCTGCCCATGTTTCTGTGATCTGTGTTATTTCTGTTACATGTGCGGTATATTAAGCCAAGCTAGCGTTGCCTAGTGTGTCTGGGCTTAACAGGTTACTGCAAATTAGTTTATTCCATATATATTCTTAAAAAACACAAAAAAAAAAAAAAAAACAATACACCCCCACGAAAAACGTGGGTGGTCAGTTTTCTTATCTCGCTTGGCTTCCCTGCAAAATTTCCCCACACCATGTCACCGAGCATTTATACATTAAAAGATACTCTTTTACATCTGAGACCCAGTTGTCAAGTGGTACTGCGTGGTTGCTGCACACATTCTTGCTAACGCTGAAGTACAGGTGATGCTGTTGTGCTTCATATTGTAAAACATGTTTGCTTACAGCAATAGATTGCCACAAACCCAAGACTCATTGTTTGTTAGGCTAATACAACTTTTTATAGGCTATGTTGTTAAAGCTTAAGTTAAGAATGCTGTATATTGTCCATCCTTTGAAATAATGTGTTGCAAGAAATTCTTATTTTGGTGTGTCTTAACTCACTATATTAGGCATTAGACAGTTTGCCTTACACTTCATTTGTTCCACTTTTTTATCTCCTCTGACACTTACTTGCATCCACTTGCCAAGGGCAGCTAACATTGCTATGCCAATTTATGAGTACACAAGGAAGTGTAGGCTTTGTGTTCACCTTCTTTAAAGTTCACAGGGTAACAAACAATTAAATGAACAAAACTGTTTCAAATGTGTTTACATAACAGATTAATGTCCAGAATACAAGTGTTATGTGCCTGCAATTTCCAAATAATATGGACTAGCCTTAGTTGCTTATATTTAAATTCTGGTTAGCTTGCTAACAAGAACATTGGACATAGCAGGTCAACATAGCTGACTGGCTAATCTTATTCATTTAAATAAGACCTCAGTGTTTCCCATAGCCTAATTTGCCCCGCGATAGTCTAAATATGGAAAGTAAAACAAACAGTTTACCATACCAATGCATATCAACCTACTGACGTTTCAGCCAGTGTCTTTTGTTTGCAATACTTTTAATTACTTTAGTTAATTAAAAGATAAATTTAAGTTCATGCAGGCCTGCTTTGCTCTGCACGTCCTCAGAGGCTTGTCTACTCCTGCACGCATGCACACACACGGTAAAAGATGGTGCTGCTCCGAAGCAGCTATACATTTACAAAATGACAAAGATGTCACCTAAAACTGTTACAGTGACTCGAAGACTATAAGACACATCTAGTTTGTTGTTCTATATTTACCAAAATTCTGATTAGATGTAAAATCATTGCCATAAATAATTCCAATGTCAGAAAAAGGAAATATTTAACATCTTCCTTCAATCATTGACATGAACTAGCATGTTCGATAGTTAGCTTGTTAATTAGCTAGAGGATTAAAGTGGTTGCTTAAAAAACTCCTCTCTTGAAACAAACAAATAATAAAAATAGGATTTCTGTATATGAGTCAAACGAATCTTCATTCCAAGCCCATGCAGGGGAGTTCATGTTGGCTGTGTGAGAACATTATAACCACAAAAAAACCATGGGCTACCAAAAGCACCCCCAGTGCCACAGCCTCAAAAAATGTGGACCTGTATGGACAGCTTGACATGAGAGTACATTTATTTTACAAGTAGCCTACATTGGTGGCATTTTGAAAGTTAGCATGTTATAAACAGTACTAATTGCATAGAAATTCTGGTGCTTCCATTGGTTAACTGAATGATTAGCAAAAGCTAAGTATATTCCTCTGACAAAAGACAACTCTAAGATAAAACATATGTCGTGATTTTTATTCTTGTTGGCTTACAAATTCGAAGTTCCAGAGCTCTCTCCTCTGAGAAAATGTCTGGGTAGTGGAAAACAAAACAGCCAGTAGGCTACCAAAAAATGGGTGGAGCTGAGACAAGACACATCGTTATTGTGGTTGTGTTCCTTAACACACGTTGATGCTGTTTACATCAAGGGTAGGCTACCCCTCGAAGTCGGCTTGATTGGTGGGTCAAGTTGCCCCCCAGCTCGTGTTGCTTGTGTAAACAGAAACGGCGAACCATGTTACTCCCGCGTTCTACCCTGGTATTTCCACTTATGTAAAAGGGCCTAAGATCTTGTAAACCAGCCCCTCGTACTTCATTTAATTTCATTTTGGGTCTGGACCAGACACCGTCAGAAACGATTTCTTCCTGGAGGTGTGGTGTGAACAAGTGCCTTTGCCTTTACCCAATCGCTAACGCCTGGTCGTCATGTATGCAATTAGCCTACCTACGCACTACAATTCAAATGTAGCACACAAGGTCAGCGTCATGGCTCACGAACACACCCTCTGTTCGTTGATTGGATCGGTCTTGCTGGGGCCGACTACATGACCCTCGAGATTCCGGTCCAGACCCTCTGTACAAAATTATATGAAGTACGAGGGGCGGGTTTACCAGGCTACTAAGATCTCTCTCTCTCTCTCTCTCTTTCTCTCTCTGTCTCACGCTCACTCACTATATGTCTCTCTTTTCTCTTTTTCACATACCACCACACACATACATGCTTCCATAGTAATTAGGCACATACAATCTCTTTCACTCTCTTTTTCTTTCTTTCTCTCTTTCTTTCTTTCTTTCTTTCTTTTTTTCTTTCTTTTTTCCTCACACACACATCCACAGTAATTATGCAAATACAATCCCTCTCATACACACACACACACATCTGCCTCAAACATGCAATCCTGTGCAAGGAGTATATTAAGGAAAGGTCAGCAGGTATTGAGTCAGCGGTCAGCAGGTTATCTGGATGATCTTGTTATTGAGGTCTCAATGAGATTAATGCAGGGGGCTTAGACTGCCTAACCTGCTTAAACACGTTCTTGCCAGGAATATGACAGGCCCAGTGCCATCCATCATGGTGCAGCATCTTATTAGCTCATTCGATAAAATCTGGAGATCCACTGTGGATATGATTTCTGTTGGGACATGATTTGTAACATGAAACTGTAATATGAAACTAGGTATTGTATCATTTGAGTGTCATACAAGTTGTAACATGGTAATAACACTGTCATGCCAGACTTATGTCATAGGGTTCAATTGAAATGGTATTTTCACTTAATGTAAAGCTATAAATAGACACATACAAACACACACATATTCACACATACACAAACCTAAAAATACCTTCTCAGATGCAACAAAATACACAATAGCTCATTAACACACACACAAACACCCAGACACACACACACACACACACGCCTACACAAACAAAGAGTGAGTCTGGGAGTCAGTGGAATTGGCCAGGCTATTCAGGTGTGTAGAAATTTCCATAGTGTGTGCTCTTTATCTCTGCGCCGATGCTTTTGAGCGTGTCCACGGTAACCGAGGCTTCAGGGCCACCATATGCAAACAGAACAAACAAGCTGCAGGGGCCCAGCGCTCTGACCTTGGGAGAAACAGGTTGCCTCTCCACTAGGACACTGCATATGTGTGTGTGTGTGTGTGCGTGTGTGATAGCTGCCATGCAGGTGCAGCGCGTCATGCTGTGATATTAACACTTGCCGAACGGACACACTGTTGCACTAGGAGACACTGTGACACAAAAAGGCTTTAATTCCTGCCTGTGCAATGTGTCAGAATGTGACAATGGCATAATATAAGGCATGTCATCATGTTTTTAGATCATTTTTAATGTTAAGTTGTTACAAAATATACAGTATACAGTATACTTGTTACAAGTATACAGTATAATGCTATAACTGTAGCTTTGACAACCACTTTTTTATTCGTTTATGGCAAGAAATCATCCATTGAACTTTAATTTGAGAGAAAGCGAGAGAAATGATTGTATTATCATAAAGGTTGCAGCACTGTTTTAATTACAAAAATGAATTAATAAACAATGAAAAGACAGACCTTGGTCTGCAGTACACTTTAGAGGTGTTGTTCTATTACCAGATCACTAGACTGGTGCATGGAGGACTGTGTGCAGGGCTAAAGATAGGATTCCCTGAAGCTGATCGTCACGGGCAAAGAATGTGAGCCAAACGGCTATCGGTGCCAGCCAAACAAACCGTGAATGGCCATCGCTATTTTTTGCTGCCGTGTTCATGTGTGTGTGCAAATCAGGTCGTGCTGTCTTATTAATGTGGAGCTGGCATTTGAGTGAGGTGCCGTCCTTTGGCTCCTGGCCACCTTTTCGTCCGCGATCATTCATTAGGCTCATTATCTGTTGTCGTTATACAAATTACCGCCAGCTCAGGCATCTTTAGAGGCGAGTGTGGAGTCAGTGTAATAGCAGATGTTGTAGCAGATTTCATCAGTGTGGTTTTCACCCTTTGTTTTTAGTTTGGCTGTGGACCAGTAACACTTTATTTGAAGATGTCTACATAATAGTGACATGAGCCCTTTATAAACATGATATGGCACACATCATGAACATTAATGACACTTCATGCACGGTTTTTGCAATGACTTTGTCCAAAAAAGTATCCACTTAACATTACAAAAAACTAATTAAACTTAATGACAACAGTCATGAACATAAATGAAGTGTCATTAAATGTTCATGATATGTGTCATGTTTAAGAGCTCATGTCACTTTTATGTAGACAGCTTCAAATAAAGTGCAACCCCAAACTCTAATACATCACCAGCACTCTTGTCCTCTACCTAGTGTATGTGCAATAGGTTTACTCAAAGACTGTGTTTGACAGTCTACTAGTTAACAGATGCAACTCAATACAGATAGTATCTTTCTATATAAAAGA
>CM050215.1:3562500-3582500 GCA_027475355.1 Coilia nasus | reverse complement strand
ATCACGTTTCAGTGCTGCACTACACACATCCTTCCTTCCTTCCTGCACCTGTCGCCACGGCGACTTGAGCACGTCCCCATCCAGTTGGCGAGCAGCGCGGCGCAGCGCCTGTGCCCGAGGCCTGCCGTCATCTCCCCAGCCTTCAGCACAGTGACTCATGCATCAGCATCGCCATCATGGCAGTAATTATATTAGCCCCGTTATGGCTGACAGTGAGATTATATGCATGAGGCGAACCTCCAAGCCCTATAAATAGTCAGAACACCACATCACAGTGTGGCAGGCAGGAGTGTGAGATGGAGCGCTGCGTTCCAGAGAAAGAGGGGGAGGGAGAGGGACAAAGAGAGAGAGAGAGAGAGAGAGAGAGAGAGCAAGAGAGAGAAAGCTAGTGAAAGAGAAAGAGTGAGGGAGAAAGGCAGACAGAAGAGAGAGATAGAGGGTATGAGAAAGAGAGAGAGAGAGAGAGGGAGAGGGTGAAAAATAGAGAAAAAGCACAGAGTGAAAGGAAAGGGTGAGAGGCAGACAGGAGAGAGAGAGAGAGAGAGAGAGAGAGAGAGAGAGAGAGAGAGAGAGAGAGAGAGAGAGAGAGAACAGTTGGTCTCCATTGTGGGTTAGGACTGCTCTTGGTCCAGCTCACTGGGGCGAGAAACTCCTCAAAAAAAAAAAAAGAAAGAAAAGAAAGCTAAAATAACAAGCATAGAGATGTATTAGTCCAAAGGAAGTAAACAAATCCCCAAATGTCTTAAGAAACAAGCAAAGTACAAACCTAAGATGGTGATATTCATTAAAATTCAATAAAAATAAAAAGCAAGACAGATGTGTCTGTTACCCAACACTAAAGAGAATCGTAGCAAAGCAACCATATCTTGAAAAAGAAGAGAATCATAGCAAAACAACCATTTCTTAGAGAGTGAAACTCTACAGAAACAAAAAGGGCAAAGATAACTAAAGTTAGAGTATGGTGTCCACTGTCCCTCTAACTCTGAAAAAATGAAAAGAAAGTATTTCCATCAGTACAGGCACTGGGCAGACAGGGAAAAGGAGTTGTTGGCCCTCTATCAACTCTTATTCTCCTTTGTGCATGTACGAAGGGCATATGTTTTTTTCAGAGCGCTGAATCTGCTCACCCTGCTGTGTGTGTTTGTGTTATCCTGTGTTGCTCTCTGCTGTTTGGTTTCTCAGTCATGTCTGAGGAGTTGCCAAAGTGGCAAGAAAATGTGTGAAAGACAAAAGTTTCATCCAGAAGAAAGCTACAAGAAACACTACAGGGAGGAGAGTAAGGGAGTGTGGTGGGAAGCTGAGATTGCAAAGGCTGTTGGCAAAATGATCATATCTAGAACAACACAATCACATCTAGAACAAGATGATCACACCTAGAACAGGACAATCACATCTACAACAAGACAATCACACATCTACAACAAGATGATTGCGTCTAAAGCAACATGATCATATGCAGAACAAGATGATCACATCTAGATTAAGGTGATCCTATCTAGAACAAAACGTTCTAGAACATATGTGGCCATGTTGTTCTGTTTGTCTTGCTCTTCTCTTGAAGGAACTGCCAGTGATTTAGTGTGTAGCCTAGTGGGCATTCCTAAGCCCCTTTACCCCCAAAAGGTAATGCAAAAATAACGTGTGCTACTTATGGAAATGGTTGGGGATAGTTATGCATATGCATGTTTTTATGTGTGTCTTATGTGTGTGTGTGTGTGTGTGTGTGTGTGTGTGTGTGTGTGTGTGTGTGTGTATGTATGTGTGTATGTATGTGTGTATGTGTGTGTGTGCAACTTAATTACATGCAATTCCTCTCGGACCTGTCTGGATCGGTGGAGTGGGTGCACTTTAACTACGGGGTGGACTTTTATTCAGGAATAGCTAGGCAGGTATGGGTTACATGTGTTGATTCCTGCTTCTTCATGTTCACTTCTGGCGTACCGGTGTTTGATTTTGGTCGCGGGGAATACACTTCTCCCCAATAGAGGACCATCACCCTGTCATTAGCGGCCATCAAATGTGTGTCGTTCTGTTGTCCTGCCCTGCCCGATTAGCATAGCTATCAGCAGACCCTTTTCTGACGATCACCTACTCCCAACGTCGGGTTTTCAGAGCAGTACAACGGAGGATCACCTGCAAATCCACTTCTGTTTTCTTCATGGGCCATGTCTATCTGCACTGTACAATGTTTCAGAAGAGATTTTCAGATTTTTTTTTAACTAAGGTGCAGGTGCTATGAAACCTTTCTAATTTCGCTGTCAATATGTTTTTGTTGAAATTATACAAATGTATCTATATGCAATGACTTCGCAAATAACTTTTTATGAACACCTAAAATTTCTGGTAGCCTTTTGACGATTAGTGGCGTTTTCAGGCTGTAATCGCAACTTTGTAGGAAAAGATGGCAACAGCTGATGGGGAGAGAGGGAGAGGGCAAAAGGGTTTCATCGGCAGTGAGTGTGTGGAGCCAGGTGGGCTGGCCACAACTTCGCCTGCAAGATAAGTGATTTGTAGAATTTAATGTCTACTGGCTCCTAGTGTGTTAAGATACCATAACATAACCACTGTGCCCAATCTTGTGTCTTAGGATGCTTTCAGACCTATAGTTCGATTGCTTTGGTCCGCACTAGTCAGAAAGATGTTACAATGTAGCAAACAGACGTGGGTATGGTTTGCTTTTACATATGCATACTTCTAAACAAACCAAAATAGACCACGAAGACCATCGCCACCGGAACCACACTTAAACGCGCCACTTTCCATAATAATAATGCACTAACCTCTACTGTTCCGGCAAATCTGGCTTGGTTGCTTTTACACCAGAGTAACTGTACCAAAGTAGGGCAGATGAAGCGGTCTGAGACCACCCCTTTTTAGCGGTCTCGGACTGGTTGATTTGGTGCGCACGAAAGTACCGAGATTGCATTCACACCAACAAAAGCAAACCATATTAAGAACTTTTGTTTCGAATGGGACGTTTGGTGTGCGCCAAATGCTGTCAGTATGAAAGCACCCTAAGCTCTCTTTGATTTTATATATTTGGACAGGTGCAGTTGGGCCTACGCGAGCGGCAGGCAAACTTTACAGCGGTGGAGCCCCCTTCACTTTTCTTGCTGTGCCGCACAACAGGTGTTTTCTTAGTTTGTTTTTGTTTATTTCCTCACGAGTGGTGTGTATCTTCGGGGCCTCCTCTTCTGTCGCTCTGATTGCTGTGGTAAGTCGCAGCCCTGCTCTTTGCCTCCTATTCTTAGCACAGGCTAATGGTCACCTAGTGTGGTGACATTTGTGTAGTTTTGTGGGTGTTGCAGCCTTCCTGTTAATTTTGCCTGTGTCAACATTGGTACTAGGGGATTGTAGTAGAGGGGTGGAGAAGTGTCCTAACTGGGTTGTGTGTGTGTGTGTGTGTGTGTGGATGGCTTAAGCCCTCTGTTATCTATGGTGTATGTCATTGTTATTGTTATTTCTTCTTGAGTAATACATTATATTTGTGGAACTCGTGTCTCTTGCCTGAGAATGTATGAACCTGTGGGCCTATTGGGTTTAAGGGGTTAGTTGTTATAACAGCCTGAGGTGAATCCCCCTTGGGTGGCATAGTCGACATTACATTACATTCTAAATTACCTGTCCTCTGCTTCACATATGTTCCTCTATTGCTGTGTGTGTGTGTGTGTGTGTGTGTGTGTGTTTGTGCATATGTTCGTCTCTTGCTGTGTGTGTGTGTTCTGCTAATCCTTGACACAACATGAGCCAATGCCTCACCCTTTCTCTGCCCTGCCCGCTCCTGACCAAACGCTGACACCAACCTCCCTCCACCCCCTTCTGTCCACTCTCTCACCCCCTAATTTATCCCCAGAAGCCAGGGAACCAATAAAATTTTCCGCGTAGGTGGTTAAGTGACTAACCCAGAGATGTGAACATAGTTAGTGGTAAATCTCCTATTAGAAGAGTCTTGTAAGTTATTTCTACTAGCAAATTAAAGCCACTGGGCTCCTCTATTATTAGGCTTACCACTAGCTCTGAGGTACAATATCCGTATAAGGGTATTGTAAGAGCCACTGCTGAGGCTTCTGGGAGTGAAAATCAATAGGAAGGAGTAGACCTTCTCGGCAAGATGCTGACATTTCAGCGTCCGGCAGCAAGGGGCCAAGGTCCACTGGTTGCTTCCCCTGTGCAGACTGCTCAGACTCAAAGAGACCTTTAATCATACTGACACATCCTTTTGTTGTTGTCATTAAACTGACACAACCTTTTGTTGTTGTTTTTGTTGTTGTTTTGGGTGAGTGTCACTGATGTGTCTGGCCATTTGGAAGAGGTATCCAGGAGGTTGCCATGGAGTTTTGGCTTCTTCTTTGGCTTCCGTGTTTCATACAGGCTTGCTAATTTCTCTCTTTCTCTATCTATCTCTCTCTCTCTCTCTCTCCCTCTCTCTCTCTCTCTCTCTCTCACACACACACATACACACGCACACACATTTTCAAACACAATCTCAAGATCTCTGCTTCATATCCCTACACACATCCACAACCCCTCTCTCTCTCTCTCTCTCTCTGTCTCTCTCTCTCTCTGTCTCTCTCTCTGTCTCTCTCTCTCTCTGTCTCTCTCTCTCTCTCTATCTATCTGTCTTATCCTCAGTGTTGTTCCCAAAAGACAAAGTGGGTTAGAATGTCGAGGCACCTTGGCACAGGTGCCATGGCAGATGGGCTGTGCCAAGCGAGCGAGCAGAGGGCCTGGTTCTCCTGTGGTGGCCCTGGATGAGGCAGGGGAGAGGGGATACACTCCTCACCCCTAGCCTGCCAACTGCTTCCCTCTCTGGGGTCTACGAGCAGGCAAGCCTGGCGTCTGTGTGGAGCTCCTATGAGCATAACTCATTATTAATCTGTCTGTCAAGACTGTTTTCCTCCACCAACGAGGAAGATCTTACTTAGGCAGTGAACTCATGAAAGAGATGCAAGGTTGAACAGAGAATTAAACAGAGAATTGGATTGTTTGCCTAAAAGGGGGTTAACGGCTTGGCTGCACACATGGTTGTTTAGGTAAATGCACTAAGCACTGTTTATGTTATCGTGTACAGGGGAATGTGTGTGCAGGAAATCTGTCTTATATTCCACCTTACTGTTCATCTTCTGCAGTGCCCCACCCTCATTCTTAGGTACTAGCAGTGCCAGCTCTTGGCAAGACTAAGGCTCTCAGTGCAAAGAAGAGAGGACAACTGATACGGTGGATTCAAATATATAAATATACACTGTTGTTCTCTTCTCTTCTCTTCTCTTCTCTTCTCTTCTCTTCTCTTCTCTTCTCTTCTCTTCTCTTCTCTTCTCTTCACATTTTTTGGTGCGTGACTATGCTGCAATGTTTCTTCTGTGTCTCATTTGACCTGCTCTGACAGAACAGGGGCGAGGGGTGCACCATCACCACGGAAATGGTGGCGAGATTAACCAAGCTGTCACCCCAGAGCAAGGCGGTTGCAGGTGGCCATGTTCCCGCCAGGCCAGGCAGTGAGGAGGTCTGGCGGCTGGTCTGCTGGTGAGTCAGCTAGTACTACATTTAATTTTGGTGACTAGGCACCGATGAAAGCAAATCTGCCTTCTGGTCCCCCCGATGAAGCAGGATGGTGTGAATAAACATGGCCACCTAGGTCATTGAAAGACCAGCTAATAACCAGCACACAGCGAGCAAAGCAAACAGCAGACATCTATCTACCTGTACATCTATCCGTCCATCTGTCAGTCAGTCTGTCTGTCTGTCTGTCTTTCGGTCTGTTTGTCTGTCTGTCTGTCTGTCTGTCTGTCTGTCTGTCTGTCTGTTTGTCTGTCTGTCTGTCTGTCTGTCTGTCTGTCTTTCGGTCTGTCCATCCGTCTGTCATTCAATGTATATAAGTAAATTCAGTGAGGGTGCATTATGCATGTTTTCTTAACCAATATATGCAGAAAAAGTAGTGATGTTATACTAACTATGGAAGCCATAAAAGGATTCATCACATCTCACACAATGTTTGGCAATCACGGAATGATATTGCTAACCACTGGAGTAGATTATGTTCAGGTTGGAGGCCAAGCAGTCTGTGAAATTGATGTCTTTGGCAGAAATGGTTTGCTTGTTCTGTGTCAACTTGAACCCATTTGAATGAGGAACAACTGCACGGCAGTGCAATGTTAATCTGCCAGGCATAAGACCAACTTTGAAAAGCTGGGCTTAATGTGTAATTGAAAAGTAATGACACATAAAATGGGAGATAAGTCAAAAGATGAATGTGGAAATGCATGATTAAAGTGTTATTAATAGATTTCCTGACAGAGAGAGAGAAGGTGAGAGACAGAGAGCATGGGAGACAGTTAGAAAGTGAGAGAAAGAGAGAGAGAGTGAGAGGAAGAGTGAATGAGAGAAACAGAGGGAGTGTAAGAGACAGAGAGAGAGATAAGGGAGCAAGTGAGAGCAAGGGTGTGACATTGGGTGTTAAAGGCAAACAGTGCGAGAATGAGCGAGAGAGAGAGAGAGTGAGAGAGAATCAAAGAATGTCCAAGCAAAAATAAAAAAGAAGTAAGACATTTTGAGGACCAGAGCCAAAGAGAGATGGAGGAAAAAAGGGCGAGGAGATGACAAAGCAGAGAAAATAGTTCTGCCAAGAAGAAAAGCAGACAGGAGGCTAGGCAGACAGAAAGATTGAGTGAGGAGAGATGTGTACAGTTAGCTGGTCTTCTGTGTGCCTAAACTCCAACATCCTTAGCCCCTTGTGTTATTGTCTTTGTTCTCAGACAGTCCCAGTGAGCCTTACTCTCTTTGAAGCAGGGCTCCACGGGCCACAGGACCTTGATACTCGACCCCTCACTTCAAAGAGTCCCAGTGCCCAACATCAATCCACTATTTTGCCCCGTTCGATGTGATCTTAGGTCGATAGGGCTGGCGATGGCTGACAGCATCACAGTGGCTTCTCAAGCATTTCCTTGAAGATAAATTGGTTGACTGTGGCCACATCTGTCTGGTCGTCCATCATGTGGATATATCCACTTCTTCAAAGGGAGAGGAGATACAGTGGTGGTGGTGGTGGAGGTGGTGGTGGTGGTGGTGATGGTGGGCGAAGAAAATATAACCTTCAGACTTCTGAAGAGTGAGTTTTGGTGTCGGGAGGGTTACACAACAGAGTGGATGGCAGTAGATAACATGCCGGAAATCCTTCAGCGGCTGATATCTGCATTGAGGCTGGAGTGACCTTTGCACTGTAATATCTTAGAGCAGACGCTGTCTAGACGGCGGCTGGATGCCAACCTCTGATCTAGCCATCTAGATACTTACTGCAAAACAGCTAAAAAATGTTCCTATTCAAACCATCTGAAAATGTCTAAAAATGTTCTCATTTTAAATATTTTCCTCTCAGTCTGCATCTAAGGACTCAGTCTGGATCTAAGGTTAAGACTGTGCATGTAGGCTATCCTTTTCAAAACAAACCATAGCAGCATCTAGAACATAAGGGAGTCTATCGCTGGAGAGGTTTACTTTGCACAGAGGCTTGATCAACTCACAGGGAGGGTCAGGAAGATTTTTGGGGAGGGATGTTATATATACATAATGTATACATTTAAATATAAATATATATATATATATATATATATATATATATTAGAGGCGGGCCGTTATCGGCGTTAACGTGCTGCGTTAACGCGAGACTCTTATCGCGCGATAAAAAAAATATCGCCGTTAATCTATTCTCAAAGTTGGGTTGGGAGCTGGGTCTATACTACACAAACTATGATGACTTTCACCAAAGATCTCAGATTGTACAAAGATAAGCCAACATAATACGTTACTATGGGACCAAAATGCCAACAAATTCCTATTTCGAACTCTTAGAAAATAATTTAGTGTGTCTGTAAAGCGAGCTAGCAAGCTAACGAACTAGCTCTAGCTCATTCAAGTGAATAGTAGTAACTATAACAACATGATGTGCTAAACGCTAACAGCGTTTGGGCTCACCTTGAATTTAATACATTGCTGTAGCCCTATAACTTTATATTACTTTGTCTGCTTACACTATAACCAGTAACAGAATCTAGGTGGCTGTTAGTGACAGCTTTCAATTCAAAACATTACGTTAGCGTAGTTCGCTAGCGTTAGCGCGCTAACAACCACATAGTAAGTGGTTGCTGCCTGACCTGAAATAAAGCTAATTTTCTCAAAATCCAAACAGTAACAACTTACACTATTAGGCTTGAAATTATTACAAATAGTTGCAGATTGTGACACATGATTCCAAAAAAACCCTTAACAACTCCAGAAAAACGTAATGACCAATTTATTAGTTAAACTCCACATGTGTCCCATTCATTTCAGTAAAACGAACCTAGAATCTGCTCTGCACTGCATAAAGGGGGATTCCCCCCTCCCCTTGCGAAAATAGAACACGGAAGCAAACGGCTCCCTTCCTCAACACTTTCTGCTTTCACCTTGATATTTTAGCGCGGATGTATACCCTTCCTCTATATTTTAATGCGGATGTATACTTAGCCGAATTGCACTGAAGGGGACTCCTGCCACAACTGTCCCATGCGAGAGACTTTTTTTCTTTAGCAGGCCATATTGTGCAGAAAAGGAGATCTACTTTGCCACCAGAAAATGTGAACAAGCTGGTCTGCCTAAGTGACTGGTGGAAGAAGGAGAAATAGAGCTTGGACTGATTGACACAAAGCTACTGACTGTAAACAGTTCATCACAACTTCTTATGTGGCTTACAGTTCAAAATCCATGTTTCATGTTTCATTTAGTTCATGTTTAACTAAATAAACAGCTAGTAAACACAAGTACATTTTATTGAACATGATTTATTTCCATCACCAAGTATCAAAGTAGAACAGCTTTTTCAAGCAGTTAGTGATGCATTTTGGAAACAGGAGATGAGCCCCTGGTCTACTGTGCCACCTGGCTTAAGAAACCCGTTCTCAAAGACTTACTTCTAGTCATTATTTAGGTAGCACACATATTCTGAATGCCTTCGGCAGAATTCAAATGAGCCATTTTAATCTAGATTAATTTAGATTAATTTTATGATTAATCTAGATTAATCTAGATTAAAAGAATTAATCTATGCCCACCACTAATATATATATTATATATATATATATTGGCCTAGCGGCTAAGGCATCGGACCTGTGACCGCAAGGATCGCAGGTTCGAATCCCAAGTCGCCAGTAGTGCCACTGAGGTACCCTGAGCATGGTACCGTCCCCACTCACTGCTCCCCGGGCGCCGTTGTCATGGCTGCCCCCTGCTCACATGTGTGATGGGTTAAATGCAGAGGTTGAATTTCGTTGTGTGCACTGTGTGCTGTGCTGTGCCGTGTGATCACAATGACAGAAATGGGAGACTTTCATATGCTTACTTTCACTTTCATATATATATATATATATATATATATATATATATATATATATATATATATATATATATAGCAATGTAATTAGGTGGGTCAGGCCAACCCTACAAGCACCATCCCCCAACTGTGCATGTCCCGAGCCTTGGTTTTCCCACCATCCCACTCAGTGTAATGTAGTGAAAATGCAACTCTGGATCCAACTACTGACTCCCATTCTGCTGCTTTCATGCTTGTAGAGGCAGGCCAAATTGGGACCGAATCCAGGCCAGATGGAGAGGGTTGCTGTAAAGTTGGAAAAGGAACCAAAGGTCCAGCACTGACGAAGGGCATTTATAGAATACAGTAAACAACAATGTCAGTGAAAGGAAGAAGTACTCCAGCAACAGAGAGATTGATTATTATTGTTATTATTGGACCTATGGACTTTCTCTTACTGGCGCTACTGGACTGTAAGAAATGTTGTCTTGTGTTTTTCTTGCCAAAACTGTTGAAGCACTTTCAGCTGCATCTTGCATGAATTCTGCTATACAGTAAAGTATACGTTAAGAAATGATTATTATAATTATTATTATAATTATTATTATTGTTGTTGTTGTTGTTGTTATTACTAGTAGTAGTAGTAATCGTAGTATTGGATATGGATTGGATTAATTGTTTTATAGTGCTGAAAATGTGTGGCAGCAAATGGATGCCAAGTAAAAGCCAGATATAGGATGGGCCAGGTCAGGGCCAGAGTATGACAGCGCTGAGCCTGTGCTAGATCTAGCTTTCGACCTCGGTCCTCACCCAACATTTTAATTTCCGTATCTGCACTCTTCCCCCAGCAGCTGATAGATCCCACCCAGCAGCTGATAGATCTGATAAATCAGTAGCACTAGCTCTCAGCCTCGGTCCCCACCCAACATTTTACTTTTGCCTATCTGCCCTTTGGCTCTCCTTCAGAGTCAGCAGTGCACTCAGCAGATCACTAGTGGCTCAGCAGGCCCACCTGCCACAAGTGCCCGAGGACAGTGGCATGCCGGAGACAAAAGAGGATGAAGAGGAGTAGGTAGAAGAGGATGAAGAGGAGTAGGTAGAAGAGGATGAAAAGGAGGAGGGGGGTGAAGGAAGAGATGGAGACAGGGTGGGTGTGCTAACAAGCTAACTCTGCTAAGACCCTGTGAGAGCCCCTGCCTCTGTTTAATACTGTAAGTCAGCCTGGGGGCGCATTCCTCACTTCATCAGAGAGAGGGAGAAGGTTCGGAGACATGGAATAAGAGAGAGGGAGAGGGATTAGGAGACAGTGAACGAGAGAACGAGGAAAGGGGTGAGAGCAGGACAGACAAGAGGTAAGGGTCAGAAATAGTTCAAAATTGTTTGACAGACAGAAGAGAGAGAGAATAAGAGAGAAAAAGAGAGAATGGGAAAGAGAGAGAGAAAGATAAGTACTAGCAGAAGGGCTGAATAGCAGAGGGCATAGCACTTTCTTGACTTCTTCACTCTCTGCCAGTAACCCTGCAACCAGGCATAAAAGAGCCAGCTGCTTAACTACCAAACACTAACCAACACCCCCCTCACACACACATACACACACACACACACACACACACACACACACACACACACACACACACACACACACACACACACATAATCTCCTTTGCCTTGTGCCCCATAACTGTGTCCCCTTACTCCAAAATAGACCACCTCATCCCTACTGTGCCCTCTCTGCCATTGTGGGTGCCTCTCTGTGGTGGCTGTGCCGTTTCTGTGACAAATGGCCAAATTGAGCGGGATCAATTCTCCTTCCTGCTCTTCATTTGCTGCTCTGTGATCTCCGCGAGGTCCTCTAATCTATGACGGCGACGCCCAACAGGAAACGCCACCTCCTCTCCTTTATTCCTCCATCCCTCCATCACCCCCCCATCTCTATCATTTTCACCGCTGTTTCCCCACTTCCTTTATCCATCATATTGATTCGCAAATCAATGCTTAAGAGATGGAGGACAGAAACAGAGAGAGGGAGAGAGAATGAGACATAGACGGAGGAAGAAAGGCAGGTTGAGAGAGTGCCAGTGGAGAAGCAAGGATAGATAGATAGATAGATAGATAGATAGATAGATAGATAGATAGATAGATAGATAGATAGATAGATAGATAGATAGATAGATAGATAGATAGATAGATAGATAGACAGACAGACAGACAGACAGACAGACATTCAGACAGACAGACAGATAGACAGATAGTAAGGAATAAGGAAAAAATGGGATAAAGAGAGAGAGAATGTGTGTGTGTATATGTGTGTGTGACAGACTGGGGAGGAGAAGCGAGATGTGCCAATGCCTGTGGCTCTGTGTGGCACTGGCCAGCATATCACCATGGCAGAGGACACATGTGGCCTGAAGAAGGCACACGCCAAAACACATCTGTGCAGTAAAAGTCAAATATATTCAAAGTGCAGCCTCTCCTGTTTTCATTGAACTTACACTTTAGGCCAGCACTCTAAAAATGAATATCATACATTGAGTGAAGCCTGCTCTTATCCTCACTTTACACTGGTCCAGGGCAAAGCATGAGTGCAGAACATAGAGCTGGTTGGTCTTTCTCAGTCCTCTCTCCCCCTCTCTCCTCCACTACTGCTGTAGGAGCCTAACTGAGCTTTTTTATTTTAATGTGTGTGTGTATGTGTGTGTGTGTTTGGGTGTATGTGTGTGTGTGTGTGTGTGTGTGTGTTTGTGTGTGTGTGTGTGTGTGTGTGTTTGTGTGTGTGTGTGTGTGTGTGTGTGTGTGTGTGTGAGAGAGAGAGAGAGAGAGAGAGAGAGAGGAGGAGGCCAACAAATGGTCTGTGAATATGACCTCTTCTAAGTGTTCAATTTGCAACATCCTCCACCAGTGCCAAATAGGGCATCATCTTGTTCACCATGACATAATCACAGTCAGATAGGCCTTCATGTACATAGCCCAACTAGCGACTAACATGCGGGATGATTAGATATACCACGGTTAAAAAATGGCTGACGGTAGTGGATAATTCAAAATAGTCTTTTTTGGTGCAGCTCATTCTTAAAGCACAGTGTCCTACATTGTGGTAGCCTACAGTAAAAAAATATTTCAAAGAAAGCATTTATTAGGCTAAAGCCTACCAATATCAAACCATTAATCAGTCTGAGGGAAGTATATAGTTTGTGCTACGGTTCTTAGCTCAGTTAAAACGACAATAAGATGCATGAAGGCCATATGTTGGATCATTAACAAATCATGGGCTGTTTTGGTTATGTGGATAAGGCTTGTATGGATTCCTATTTCCCTTTATTAACAAATATATGTTTTGAGTGCATGCCTGAGAATAGCCTACAACCAACCATGTTTTGTTAGAAAGGTTTTACTTTGTCATGAAAAGGCTTGGATCAATTTCAGGCAAACTACGCTGTCACAAGTGGTACTTTTTATTCTTTTTTCATCTCCACAAAAAATTGGACAAGTGAAAAGTGTGAGCTCAGAAAGAAATGCAGAGAACGAGGCGAAAATGATTCAAAGTGATGCTTTTCATTCTTTTTCCATCTCTGAATCATCTTCGCCTCGTTCTCTGCATTTCCTTCTGAGCTCACACTTTTCCCTTTTCCCCTTTTTGTGCACACACATGGGTCAGGACTTGCGTGCAGGTACGCACATTTTCCTGTCAACTTTTGACTTTTTTCACTTTTTTTAAATCCGGAAGCTTGCGTAGAAAGTGGCATATGCATTCTTTTGTGCGTATGGAACATTAATAAATGAGGCCCCAGACCCCAGCAGCGGCTCAGAATAGGTGTGAACTCAAATGTTACTTTATCTTTTGCACACACCTTTTACAGACTTACAATTTTATGGTACAGTTGGACTCTCTCACTCTGACAAACACACACACACACACACACACACACACACACACACACACACACACACACACACACACACACACACACACACACACACACAGAGCACAGCACAGGCTTCTCTGGAAATAATTCTCTGCGGTCTGTCAACCAGCAGCACATAACGCAGTGCTGAAAAGCCTGCATGATCAGGTGAGTGATTCAAATTTGTCCTAATTTAATTGGCATGAAAGACTCCTGCTGTGCCGGTCTGGCTTGAGGGCATGCCTGTTTGGAAGCTGTCAGCGACGGACTGCTGCTGCAGCCATGGATGATGGGAGAGGAAGAGAAAGGAGAGGAGGAAAAAAACAAAACAACATGGCGGAGTGCCCATCTTGAGCAAGGAGTAAAGGCAGTATGACGGTATGACAGTTAAATAATGACATCTCTGACAGACAGAGACACATGGATGCAAAAGAGAAATGCAAAGATATGTTCACGGATAGACATGTGTGCCTACACACACACACACGCACCAGCACACGCACACACACACGCACACACACACGCACACACACACACACACACACACACACACACACACACACACACACACACACACACACACACACATGCATGCATATTCTGAGGAAAAAAACACATTTTACATATAACATTTTATATCCACAATTTCTTGACAAAGCCTTACCAATGTGTCCTTATGCTCAGAACACAGGTGTAAGAAAAGGATTGTTTTATAATGGAAAGCTAATGCATTCTGATACATTTATTAATTTAGTCATAACACATGTCCTTTCTTTTACTTCACATGTCATTACAGATGTTATTTCTGCACATTATTTTTTCTAGCAGGTCCACTTAAAAACAGACTTCTGCAACTAATGATGTTCAAACCTCTTTATATCTGTGTTTTCTCCCCAACAAAAAGGGAATTAAAACACAAATGAATGAAAAGTTTGATGTTGCTTCTCTTTCCTGTGCCAATGTCAGTGGTGCTTGATCATCAAATCTCCCAGTAACGAGGGCCAGAGTGTGATGGGGCTCATGCCCAACTGAGTGGTGCAGAGGGTGGCCACAGGTACGGTGGTGTGGGGGACAGAGCAGCAGATGGACAGAGAGGTAGAGATGTGGCAGGGCACATGCCCAAAAACAGGGGTGCAGAGGTTGGGGAGAAGTGTGGTGTGGTGGAGAGAGATGCAGTGGATGGGGGGCAGAGGTAGAGATGGTGGGCAGTGCCGTATCGGAGCATCTGCCCAAAGCCTTGATGGTTCCAGCGGGCTGAGGCAGAGGGGGATTGTGGGATCTCGGCGGTCTGGCGTGGTGGAGGGCTTCAACAGATGGGCTGTGTGGCTGGCACACTCACAAACGCACAGCACATTCACACAGACACAGACACACACACACACACACATACACACACACACACACACACACATATATATACACACAAACACACTCTCACACAGACAGCATGGAATGTGTCAAATTGAGAAAAAAAGAGACAGCTAGAGAGGCAAAGTGGGGAAGAGAGAGGAGGAAATAACAGGATTAGAGCAAGAGAGAGGGAGAGTCTGTGGGAGATAAAGACAGAAAAAGAGGCGAGAGAAAGACAGTAGTGAACAAGATTGGGATAAGAGAAAAAGTACAAAACAGGGAAATAACAGATAAAGCAGAGTTGAGTTAAGAGTATCTACAACTAGAAAGAAGAAGAGAGAGAGAGGAGAGTGAGAGAGGAGAAGAGAAAAAGGAATGAAGAGAGATAGAGAGAGAGAGAGAGAGGGAGAGAAGAAGAGAGATACCCGTGGTGTGTAACTTGCAGCACCGTGTTGAGGCTGCTGGAGCCTGTCTGGCGAGGAACATGCTGTGGATCAGGCAAGATGATAAAGCACAGGGCTTGGATGGGACTTTATCCAGATGGATGTGTTGTACTCGCAGCCACCCACACACACACACACACACACACGCACTCCACACACACACACACACACACACACGCACGCACACACACACACACACACACACACACACACACACACACACGCACGCACATGCACACAGGTGGTAGGAAAGAATGATCTCACTCTCTCTAACACACACACACACCCACACACACACACACACACACACACACACACACACACACACACGCACATACACACACACACACACACACACACACACACACACACACACACACACACACACACACACACACACACACACACACACACACACACACACACACACACACAGGTAGGCAAACACCCAGATACTGCCACAGCCTCTGGGCACCAGCATGTCTCTCTCTGATGTGAATCTTTTAAACACCTTCTCATGGATGACAGCTGGTTGCTATAGCTACCTCACAACTCATGTTACCATGACTCCTGTCGCCATGGAGCTTAACCTCCTCATGGATGACAGCCCACTACCATAGTTACCTCTCAACTCACTTGGTGACAGCCTGTCACTCTAGCTACCCTACAACTGCTGTCGCCATGGCGCAACATCGTGTGTGTCTGGTTGTTACAATGTCTGCTTTACAACTATCGCTGTCATGGATCGTTTTTCGTTTTTAAGTACATTTTGTTGGACAGGACAGTGAAGAGGTGACAGGAAATGGGTAGGAGAGACAGACGGGGGCGGGCCAGGAAATGACCACAGACCGGACATGAACCCAGGTGTCCATGGCCACCTGCCCGCTCACGATTCAGGTGTTTTAGCCACTGGAGATCTTAACTGCAAGCACAAGCACAAGAAGAACCAGACAGGTTCTGAGAAGACAACATCTCTGCAGACTGGATCTGTCTGGACTGGCTGTATTGGCTAGTGTGCTGCTGGTCACAGTGTTGATTTTAAGGCCTCCAGACAGATTGTGGTTATGCTGAAAATAGGACACTCAGAATTAATGTGCAGATGTATGCAAAGAGGGGAAATATTGTGTTCATTTATTTATTTATTTTGCGTGGAACTTGCATTCATCATGCAACTCCAGACATTGTCACAGACAGACACAAATGCAAAGACATAGAGCAAGCTATATTTAAGTTCTCCAAAACCGAGAGAAGACTGTCAGCACAGTCAACATTTTGGATTTGCTTAAAAGTCAAAGCAACCTCCCAAACATACACAAAGGCACGCCTTTTTCTCTGCACCCTCCCTATCTTAAAACCTCACATCTCATTCTGCAGTGGCTGGTTTTCTGCTCCAGTACCCAAGCTGTGTATACATGTGTGGGTGTGTGTGTGTATGTGTGTGTGTGTGTGTGTGTGTATGTGTGTGTGTGTGTGTGTGTGTGTGTGTGTGTGTGTGTGTGTGCGTTGCTTGTGTGTGCCAATAGTCAATCTCTGTGGGTGTGTTTGCATGTGTGTGTTGCCTGTGTGTGGCACTAGCCAATCTTTGTGTATGTGTGTGTGTAAGGGGGGGGGGGATGTTTGTGTGTGTGTGTGTGTGTGTGTGTGTGTGTGTGTGTGTGTATATGCTGCCTGTGTATGCCAGTAGCCAAGCTCCCCCCACACAGGCACAGAGAGAGGAACACAAACCCCTGAGGTCAAAGCAAATAAGCAACCTGCTGAACAAACAAACAAAGCAAAAACAAAATGTGGAGATGGAAACGATGAGAATTTAAATGAGTCTGTGTGTGTGTGTGTGTGAGTGTGTGTGTGTGTGTGTGTGTGTGTGTGTGTGTGCGCATGTGTGTATGTGTGTGTGTGTGTGTGTGTGTGTGTGTTTGTATTTGAGCAGATGCGTGCTTGTGTGTGTTCGTGCTTACATATGTGTGTGTGTGTGTGTGTGTTTGTATTTGAGCAGATGCGTGCTTGTGTGCGTTCGTGCTTACATGTGTGTGTGTGTGTGTGTGTGTGTGTGTGTGCCCCTGTTAAAGCTACACATATGGGCCACACATTTCCCCACTAAGATAGGGAAGCCACACAAAGGGTCATTTGTGGGGAATAATGTAACTGCTTTTTCTTGGTTATTTTGTTGTTAATGATAGAACAAAAAGTGCAAAAGTGCAAATGGGAGTCAGTGGTACGCCATGAGGATAGAAATGTGTGTGTGTGTGTGTGTGTGTGTGTGTGTGTGTGTGTGTGTGTGTGTGTGTGTGTGTGTGTGTGTGTGTGTGTGTGTGGTGTGATATGCTTCTGTCATGAAGCTGTCATGAGAGAGAAGATGGAGTACTCTGCTACAGAGAAGAGGGAGAGACTGAGAGGGAAGGAGGGGGCAGAGGGTGGGAGAGAGAGACAGAGAGAAAGAGAGAGAGAGAGAGAAGTGATGCAAGGGGTGGAGGGTGGGACAAAGTGATATAGGAGTGAGGAAGACAGAGAGGAGAGAGAGGGGTAAAACGACAGACAGGAGAAAGGGAAGATAAAGAAGGAACACAAGACAGTGAGAGATAGAGATAGAGAGAGGGGGGTAGAGAGAGAGGGGACCCAGAGAAAGATAGAGAGAAGGAGGGATGAAAAAGAAGGAAAGTAGCTGAAACAGAAAGAGGGAGAAAAGAGAGACAGAGGCAGAAGAGGGGGAGAAACAGGAGAAGAAAGACAGGGATTGCAAAAGATGAGGATTAAGAAAGACAGATACATAAAATAGCACAATGAGGAGGAGAAAAAGAGAGGAAGGAGGTTGATCATCATCGTCATCACCATCATCATCATCTCCTTCTGTGTTGTGGTCTTACAAAGCTACTTATGCAATCTGTAGTGTTAAAAGACTGTGTATGTATGCATTGGGGATGCATGCAGATTTATTTGTATGAATATTTAACTGTAAAATAGATGTAGACTGATTGTGTGTGCATCTGTGCATTCAGTATGTGTGTGTGTGTGGGTGTGTGTGTCTGTGTGTGGTGTGTGCGTGCATGTTCGTATAGCTATGTGTCTGAGTGATTAATGTGTGTGTATAAAATGTTTATGTCTGCATATGTGTACATGCAAAAATGTGTGTGTGAGAAAGAGTGTGCATGTGTTTGTGTCTAAAGATGTGTATATGTTGGCATGCGTGTAACTTGGTGTTTGTTTGTGTGAATGCCTGTGCATGCCTGTGTGTGTATGTGCACCTATTTCCATGTCTGTTAGTCTGTTTCCTTGAGAGTGTGTGTGTGTGTGTGTGTGTGTGTGTGTGTGTGTGTGTGTGTGTGTGTGTGTGTGTGTGTGTGTGTGTGTGTGTGTGTGTGTGTGTGTGTGTGTGTGTGTGTGTGTGTGTGTGAAGCCATGTTCTGCACAGAGTACCCTGAGAGTGTGTTAATATGTCTGCATTATGTGAGGGTGTATCTGTGCAACAAAGGGATTGAGAGAAGAGTCAGAATTGAATTAAAAAGACAGAGACAGAGTGAGAGAGAGACTGAAAGGGAGAGATAGAGTGCAAAAGACAGAGACAGAGACAAAGACAAAGCAAGAGAGAGTGAGTGAGTGAGTGAGTGAGTGAGTGAGTGAGTGAGTGAGTGAGTGAGTGAGTGAGTGAGTGAGGCATAGAAAGCAAGAGATGGGAGGACAGACAGAGAGAGAGAGAGAGAGACAGAGAGAGAGAGAGAGAGAGAGAGAGAGAGAAAGAAACAGAGAGAGAGAGAGAGAGAAGAACCAATGGATAGTAAGAAAGAAGGAGAAAGGGAGATAGAGAGAGGAAATGACAGAGAGCGAGACAGCTGGAGCAAAAGAGCTTGGGAGAGATAGAGAGAGAGCGTAAGAGCAAGAGAGAGAGAGAAGAAGAGAACAAGAGATAAGAGAGGGAGCAACAGAGAGAGAGAAAGATAGAGCAAGAGCTTGAGAGAAAGAGATAGAGAGAGGGAGACAGAGAAAGAGGGAGAGAGAGATACAGAGTAAGAGCAAGAGAGAGAGTAAGAGCAAGAGAGAGAGAGAGAGAGAGCATAGGAAGGGAGGTGTTGGCCAGGAGCTGGCAGGGAGAGAGGTGGACAAAAACTGGAGGATGCCCCCACCAGCCGGGCACCAGGCAGCAGCAGATGGCAGAGGCGTCTGTGAGGACAGAACATGCCCACCCGCCACGCACATGCTCAACTCCGAGAGAGAGAGAGAGAGAGATAGACAGAGAGAGTTAGTAAGAGTGAGAAGTGTGTGAGAGAGAGAGAGAAAATGAGAGAGAGAGAGAGAGAGAGAGAGAGAGAGATAGACAGAGAGAGTTAGTAAGAGTGAGAAGTGTGTGAGAGAGAGAGAGAAAGAGAGAGAGAGAGAGAGAGAGGGAGTGAGAAAGTGTGTGCATGTGTTTGTGTCTAAAGATGTGTATATGTTGGCATGCGTGTACCTTGGTGTTTGTTTGTGTGAATGCCTGTGCATGCCTGTGTGTGTATGTGCACCTATTTCCATGTCTGTTAGTCTGTTTCCTTGAGAGTGATGGGGTGTGTGTGTGTGTGTGTGTGTGTGTGTGTGTGTGTGTGTGTTTGTCATTACCCAAATGTCTGTGTGAGTGTGGGTATCTGCAAAGACTGTGGCCACCTGCCATAGCTTTGTTCCTATGCAAATCCACTTGATCTCTACACTTGAACCTGTGCCTGTATACTGTATGTGTATATGTGTACACATACATATTTGTGTGTGTGTGTGTGTGTGTGTGTGTGTGTGTGTGTGTGTGTGTGTGTGTGTGTGTGTGTCTGTGTATGTGCGTGTGGGTGTGTGTGTCAGTGAGTTGTGTGTCCATGTGTCAATGAGTAATGTTTTTTTGTGCGTGTGTGTATGTGATGAATATCAATAAGCCCCATCACACCCAGCCTCTTATCTTGTGCCTCCTAAATATGTGTGAGCAGAGCATCCCTAAGCACATGTGGCAGCATG
>CM050215.1:3545000-3557500 GCA_027475355.1 Coilia nasus | reverse complement strand
GATTCTGCTCTGGTTTCCATTAAGGATTCCAGACAGACACATTTGCAGGGATTATCTGTGGTTGTCCAACACTTAATTACCGGCTGGCCAGAGGAGTGGTCTTTCCCCAAGAGACCCATCGGTTGAGACTGGCTGCAAGTGGCACCTCTGTGCCTGCAGTACAGAAACCATTTTGGCTCCGGTTGCCACACGTCTGCCCTGCCAGCTGCCTGCCTGACCAGCAACCGCACCACAGGTCTTATCATAAAATACAATGCCAAGACTCATGCCAAAATAGGGGGGGGGGGGGGGTGTATCTGGAATCTGCAGGAATTTGGTGTGTGTGTGTGTGTGTGTGTGTGTGTCTGTGTCTGTGAGGGAAAGAAAGAGACAGAGAGAGAGAGCACATTTGGCATGTCTAGTACACATATTTGGCAGTGTGTGTTTGCAAGTAGGAGAGTGTGTGTGTATGGATGTGTGGGTGTGTGTGGGTGTGTGTGTGTGGGTGGGTGGGTGGGTGTGTGTGTTTGTGTGTGTGTGTGTTTGTGTATGTGTGTGTCTGTATGTGTGCGCTCACACTTGAGAATGCCAAAAATGGCTGATGCCAACTCCTCCTAACGATGCAAAACAGGAAATGATGTAATTTCTCTGTCACGCTTCGCTGACTAAAATACCACAACCTCATCTTTTCCGAAGTGACATCCCTTCCATTTCTCTCCTCCATCACCACCCCCACACTCCCCACTCCTAGAGGGGGCAATCCTGTTGCCGGAGCGCTCCCTTTCTGGCCTAATCTCACACACCTGGGTCTACTAATCCACCGCTTACAGGACCCCTCGCCTGAGCTGGGTGGGTGTGCCAGCCTCAGGAGCCATGTTCCTATGCAAACAGAACAGGACAATTCAGCATGTTTTCTTCATTTTGTTCCTCAGGCACGCTACAGTCTTAGAGAGAGGAGGAATGAAAAGGAAATGAGGTTGTCAGGTCAGAGACTTCATAATCCTTCTATTTATTTGTTTATTATTGATGAATTTCTTTTGATTTGCTTTTTTCTTGCATTTTTCCTAAACATTTAATTATATAAGTTCATTGTCTTGTGTCTTATTTTCAAAGCACAGTAAGTCTATATAATATAGGACACATGAACTGTGTTATTTACATACCCTGTACTCGATTTGATCAGTCTGAAAGCTCTGGGAAACGGCAGGCATGTATGTGTAAGATGACCAAAACCTGAACCCAGCCAAGCAATTTTCCCCCTCTTGTCTTTCCCTTGAGCGACAGTAATGTATGCATACGACGGCATGTGTGCAGTGGTGCCTGATACCACCATTAAAAATACAACTAGGCACAACATCACTGGAGTGTGCAGTGTGCTCTGGAGCTCCCCCGGTGTGTCGGAGGTGCCGTTGCAGAAGAGTGTGTGTCACCGTAAGTTTAATGGGCCACTTCTGACTTAGGGACATCCAGCGCATGTCTCACTCGGAACCTGAATACATAATCACATCACCAGCACAACAGCCATGAAGACACTCAGGTCTCTTCTCTATAGCACTCACTGCTATTTTGATATTTAATTCTTACATTAGTTCTTTCTTTTTCATTCTTTCCTTCTTTCTTTCCTTCCTTCCTTCTTCCTTTCTTTATTTCTTTCTTTCTTTCCTTCCTTTATATGTTTGTCTTTATTTCTTTCTTCTTTTGTTTCCTCTTTTCATCTACCTCTACCTCTTCCATCCTGTTCTTTCTTCCCTTGAGTGTGTCCTTTAATTACTTTAGAAATGTATCAGGGTGTCTCCACCCCTCTTCCTCCCACCTCACAACTAACCTGAGAGAAAGGTTATGAAGGAGACAGTGAAAGAGAAAGAGAGAGAGAGAGAGAGAGAGAGAGAGAGAGAGAGAGAGAGAGAGAGAGAGAGAGAGAGAGAGAGAGAGAGAGGCTGACATTGACAAGAGCTAAGGACACAGCGAGACAGAGAGAGAAAGAGAGAGGTAGAGAGAGGGAGAGATAATGAGAGATAGAGAGAAAGACTTGCTAACTCATTTTGGTCTCTGGGCAATCACTATGCCAGCTGCAGCTTTGGTTGCATAAGCACAGGCAGAGTCAAGGGAAGAGGCACCACACACATAGCAGCTGCAGAATATTATGCCACTAATTGACAGAGTCTCGCAACCCTGTCATGGTAATTTCTGGTGCTGAGCAAATGTTTATCCTGGAGCAAATTTGGTTACTGGATGTGGTAATGTGTGGTGTGTGTGTGTGTGTGTGTGTGTGTGTGTGTGTGTGTGTGTGTGTGTGTGTGTGTGTGTGTGTGTGTGTGTGTGGGTGTGATCTCTCATCTGTGGAGCCAAAATGAACACATGCTTCATAAAGTTGTCAAATGGTTAAGTATCTTTCAAGTCTGCTGGGAAAGCTAAAATGGAATGAGCTTATGTTTCCATTGAGCTGTTATTACCTGCGCCAATACCTTAAATCAGTGCAGCATAAAAGATGTCCTTATATGTGTGTGGTTGCTCAAACTGGTCACCTCCTGCTTTTGTTTTAAAGCCATGTGTCCAGCATCCTCATCAGGTGGCTGGTCTCTGCAGTGGGCACATTACATGTGCACCTGAGCCTTCAGCTACACAAACACATAGAGTGCTTTGGGCCAGGGTTTTTTAGTTACGGTCTGTGGCTCAAATCCAATATACCTGTTGTCAAATACACCTGGTGTCAAACTCAGCTAATTGCGTGACACTGTTCAGGGAATTATTATTATTATTATTATTGTTGTTGTTGTTGTTGTTGTTATTATTATTAAATTTATTTATTTACTTTTATTGTTATAGTTGTTGTGTTTGTAACACAGTCCTGGTATAATGCTTTTATAGTGCTGAAAAGAAAGGATTAACTTAATTATTATGTAACAACTTAACAACAGCTTAACACTTCAAACTAGCCACCATTAGCAAGAATCACCAGCCAGTATATGTAACTAAATATAATAATAACATCCAACTAAATATTATAATAGATAATCAGCTGAATATAACAATGAAATCCAACAGAATATAACAATAATATCCAACTGAATATACCAGTAAATCCCAACTGAATATAACAGTAATATTTATCTGAATAAGATACACTCGTATCCTGCATTCCTTAAACTGGCTATGATATCCTGTCTGCAAGTCTGAGTTTTGTGATGCCTCATGTCTGTTGGCCCCATGTCTACAGTTTGATTGACAGCTGTCACAGTGTCTTGTTGGCCATCCTTACTGACTTACATGCTACTCTCTCTCTCTCTCTTTCTCTCTCTCTATCTCTCTCAATTGCCTTGGTCAGTTTGCTGCTCTTAAAATAGCTCCTATTTCAGTACACAGAGTGGACACTATGCTGCAAGGGAATATGCTGTTCATGTTCCTAAAAGGTTAAAGAAATAAAAATAAAAACTAAATGACCAATGACAATGCAGGATATTGCTTCAGTACACAAGACATTGCTGGGTCAAAATGCTGCACAGGCCAACCCAAAGTTGGACAGATGGTTACCCTACCCATAACCCTCCATCCACTAGATGTCTGCCCTCAACACACACACACACACACACACACACACACACACTTGGACACATCTTGTTCCCCCAGGTATCCAGGCAAAGTGGCTGAGTGTCCTGCCACTGCGTTTCACAGCCAATCGATTTGATCCACCAGAGATATGAGCAAGCGAGAAAGGTTACAGCTACTTCCCACTGGCCCTTCCTCTCTCTCGTACACACACACACACACACACACACACACACACACACACACACACACACACACACACACACACACACACAGTTGCTTCAACAATCCCTATGTCCCTCCTGGTCCTCAGTACTAGTTACTCTGCTAGTGCTGTCTGCCACTTCCACTCAGGAGTCAGCATGTGAAGGTGAAAAGCAAGGGGTGTCAAACTAGGGAAGAGAGCTGGGCACATACAAAAAAGAAGCTATTTCAAATGTAGTTATGCAACCACTTTTAACAGCATGACTTTTCAGCAACACTTTTTGGATGGCTTGCTGGTATAACTAGAATTAATAGACAGATAGACTCTGGCTATAGACTCTGGAGTTTTTCCAATTGCTGGAGCCTAATAGAAACAGACTGCATTAATTTCGAAACCACTGGGTCTGCATTTAAGCAATTGCCGTTGACCCTTATGGAATAGCTTTAGTTTCTATTTCACCAACAGCAGTGCAAGCAGATATATGAGATTTCTGTCAAACCCTGCAAACCCTAAAGCAGTAATATCTCTGTCCTCAGTGAGTAATATTACAGATGGCTTCAATCCCTGAATGGGCCCTATCATGCCACGGCGCACTGTGCATTCGCGACATGTGCATGCTGTCATTACTATTCTGTGTGAGCGCATCATTCATTTTTTGCTGCAAAATTTCACGTTGTCTAGATATGAGATGACTTTACACTTTCACGGGCGTGTCAGCGTGAAGAAGAGGTGTGGTCGGGCGCAAAGCTCACCAGATGCTAAAATAATAATGTAAAAACCCAGTCCGCCAATGACCAACAAAAACCTGGTCTGTAGTCAGTTGCGCATTGCTGAAAAGCTATTTATTATAGGCGCATAACATTTTGGGATATAACGAGAGGGATCCCCCTCTTGATGAGTGGCTGTTAGGGGACGATGCCTATCCACTAACGGCATGGTTAATGACTCATACATCATGCCAACAACAGCATGTGAATTGTCATTCTGAGCTGTAGACTAGGTGAAATGTCTTCAAGCTCCAAAAAGATGTTGCATACGACTTAGCTCTTTTTCAGTAGCCTAATCTAATGATTTAGTAAGTGCAAAGACACAGGTATTTTGCAATAATGCACATTTATTGAACAATCTAATTCTTTTTTTAAATAAACCTTTACATGCTGTTCATAACCAAAGGGAAATTACCGGTACCTGTTTCACACAAGTAAGTGAAAAAACAGACCTAAAGAAAAATAACGAATGCATGAGGGTTTTGATGGGTTTCTTCCATTCCCGAAGATTAACTGCTCACAAGCAGATCGGTGTTCTCTTTAAAGAAAAACGCTTTTGACATCCAGGCATTTCTGCCATTGTAATAACAACAGGCCATGGACAAAGCAAGGCTGGCTTTTAAAGGGAATGAGAGTATAAACTTGGTTTATTGCATGTTACGCCCCGAACACACCCATGATTAATGAAGTAACTTAAGACTAACCCTTTTGAACCATGTGCCAGGCTCAATGTTGACTTTTCCCGTCGTCAAAATACCAAATTGTCTCAGGAACGACCCCAAAGCAACAGACTTCAGAAAATACGTATATGATTGTGAAAATAGAGCCCAATGAGTGCCTCTACTAGAATGTTTGTATATATATATAAACACACACACACACACTTAACACTCTGCTATCTGTCTAAAAATGTCCATTAAACCTAGCCTGTTATTAACTCTAGCCATCACCTGACATAAAAACCGAGTTTAACCTGCAAATCAAATTAACACTTTAGCAGCATGTCTAGCCTCAAATGCCAAGTTTGAAGCAATCACCACCACCTGCGTTTCTTACTGTCAGCAGGAAGTGTACTAGGACTTCAGTCTTTAGTAACCTATGAATAACAACAGCATGCTGATGCTAATTATATTACATGAGAGTCAGACCGTGAGAATGAGTCAGTCACCGCTAGACCTGTATATTGTGGTGTTGTCAATCTGTGGTAAAGTAGTACACCTTCTGGTATTATTGTAGTGGCTTGTATTTTTTTTTCTCCAAATGGTGTGTGTCCATTAAGAGATGCGACTTCTAGCACTTGTTACGTGTTCTTGCTAAAAAAAACTGCCACACAGTCAAGTGTAATCATTTAGCAGGGAAAACAATTTTAAAGGTAAATGCTAAAGCAGTTTCACACTTTTAGAGATAGCATTCACTGCGGTGGTAGTGATGGTTCTTGCCCACCAGTCAAGCCACTCTAGAATAACACAGCAAAGGGAATGAGGCACTTAAGAAGTGGGGTGCCAACCGGGTGCAATGTCTGTGCCCAGTTCACCCTACCCCAGGGGCATCACCAGACATATTTTACTGGGGCACGTGCCCCAGTACTGGTCTGTAGTGCCCCAGTATAAATTTCACCAGTAAAAAGAGTTTTAGGTCTATGTGGCATAATCTACAGAATGGGCACATAGCTACTTATGATGGCAACGTATTGCTACTTTATTCACTCCATGCACAATGCGCACATGGCTAATTAATATGGCAATTTATTCACGTGACTCTGGCTGTGATTGGGGTCCTGAGCTCACTGTCTGAGTGCTATTTCTTTCCACCCGTCTCACAGATTAGTACCGGGTAAACTGAAATAAAATGACCAATTCTGAAGCAGGGGGAACATCAAAGCTCCTCGCAACAAACTTCCAGCTGAGATCTTGATGGCCAAATGGCTCTGGGGCTTCCAGGGAACCAGTCCCTGTGTGTGTGTGTGTGTGTGTGTGTGTGTGTGTGTGTGTGTGTGTGTGTGTGTGTGTGTGTGTGTGTGTGTGTGTGTGTGTGTGTGTGTGTGTGTGTGTGTGCGTGCGTGTGTGTGTGTGTGTGACAGAAAGAGTGAGAGAGAGAAAGCGAGAGAGAGGGTGTGTGTGTGTATTTCTGTGTGTGTGTATGTGTCTGTGTGTGTGTGTGTGTGTATTTGTCTGTGTGTATTTATGTGTGTGTGTGTGTGTGTGTGTGCGTGTGTGTGTGTGTGTGTGTGTATTTGTCTGTGTGTATTTGTGTGTGTGTGTGTGTGTGTGTGTGTGTGTGTGTGTGTGTGTGTGTGTGTGTGTGTGTGTGTGTGTGTGTGTGTGCGAAACACAAGCAATGGCTTACCTGACAGACATGGACATGGCTTTGCCAAGAGCAGCCCCACAGCTTCCCATGAATTGCTGCTATGGTTGGTCACAGATTCAGCTGGGCCACGTGTTAACACTCCAACAAAGCACACATGTTCACACACAGGAACACCTCAGCAATCTGGAGAGAGAGAGAGAGAGAGAGAGAGAGAGAGAGAGAGAGAGAGAGAGAGAGAGAGAGAGAGAGAGAGAGAGAGAGAGAGAGAGAGAGAGAGAGAAAAGAAAGAGAAAGAGAGAAAGAAAGAAAGAGCAACACAGAAAGTAGCAGAGAACATGGGGAGGAGGTGAAAGAGATAGAGAGATAGCAAGAGAAACACAAGGGGAGGAGATGGATGAGCATAAAGTGGCAACCATGACATTTCGAGAAGCATTTTCATGTTGGCGTATTTACAGTTGAGAAGATGATCAATTACAATTAAGACAAAGAAAGAGTGAGCGCATGAGGGAGCAGAAAAAGTACTTATTCATCACAACACTGAGACACACACACACACACACACACACACACACACACACACACACACACACACACACACACACACACACACACACACACACACACACACACACACACACACACACACACACACACACACAAAGGCTTGTTTAAGCAAGATTGCTTTACATCCATCAAAGCGCCACTGAAAATAAATGACCGAAACCACCGAAGAATCTCCACGGAAACAGTCGGAGCACAGTGAAGACCTGGTTCCATCCCAGATCTGGCTCAGATTAGGTGAAGAGCCGGTTCGGATCTAGTGAGTGGTTTATTTATTTATTTGTTTGGTTATTGTGTTATTTATTTTTGTCCTTGTGTGGACAGTTTTGCTGTGGTAGGGACTGCTGCATTGTACAGAAAGACTCAGCCCCAGAAGTTACGTTTCCCTGTTCCCTGTTTCTGCAGGTCTTATCACTTTATTACAAGTCCAAATCAATCAGGCCATGCAGTCCCCACACACCATATGCTTACATGAATGCTCATATCTTTATGTTGTTCTCTTTCTTTTTCCATTTCTCTCTCTCTCTCTCTGTCTCTCTCTCTGTCTCTGTCTCTCTCTCTGTCTCTCTCTCTGTCTCTCTCTCTCTCTTTCTTTACTTATTTCTTTCAGAAATGTGCTTGATACCATCTCACTGTGATCTTTGCTAGGCTTCCTGTTTGCATGCGATGCCCTCCATTATGTCTCTGCATGGCGGGGGAATATTTGTGTGGGGAGTGAAGCAGTGATCATGCAAGGCTCGGCAGGAGGGCAGCTTTGTGGCTTTGAGTGTGTGTGTGTGTATTGAGTGTGTGTGTGCGTGTGTGTGTGTGTGTGTGTATGTTAGTGTGTGTGTGTGTGTGTGTGTGCGTGTGTGTGTGTGTGGGTGTGTATGTGTTTGTGTATGAAAGTGAGCAGAGGCAGCTTTGTAGCCCTATATCAGAGGCAAAGAGGGGGAGACTGCAGTAATTGCAGGGACAGCCATGGGTTTACAATGCATGCAATCCAATTCTGGTCTGTTTAACACTGGCCTGCTTGGGCTGGTCTTGGTCTCACACACACACACACACACACACACACACACACACACACACACACACACACACACACACACACACACACACACACACACACACACACACACACACACACTACAACAGAATGAGTGTATGGGTGTTTTACATTTTACTCCTTGCAGCAGAGCCAATGATGGAGCCCTTTAAAAACTGGAAAAAAAAAAACTGAAGTTGAAATTGAGTGGAGGTTGCAAACAGGAAGCAGAATTGCAATGAATTGCAGGAAGAAAAATTCCATGGAATGGTAAGGTAGTCATGATAATTCAGGTGTATTTAACACTTTACAGCATATACTATACATGTATATGATTACAACATGTATTTCATACAGATATTAGTGTATGGAGTTTATGTACACAATACGTTATTATAGTACGTAGGCTTATGTTAAAAGTATCACATTTTCACTTATGAATTGAATTTCTCTGAATTGCAATGAATTTAATTTCACGTGCTGTCATTCCAATTCCAATTCAATCCAACCTCCTGTGGGTGGGAGCCAATTCAAGGATACAAGGATACAAGGATATTTTATTGTCACATGCATGTGCATACTCGGTAGAGTAGGACATGCAGAGAAATTGCATGAAATTCAAATTCGTTCACTGAACTGAATTAAATTCAGAAATTCTGAATTTTGTACAACCCTGGTGTGGACAGACTGGGCGGTTTTTAATATAAGTTATAAAAAGTCAGGCAAACAATGATTGAACGTGTCAGGGTATTTTGCTCAGCTCTCTGTGTATGCTATGTCGGACCTAGCTATCTGGATAAATATTATACAAACATGTATTATTGTCTGTCTGGCTTTTTTAACTTGTAGTAGAAAGCACCCAATCTCACATTTTGAAATACAAAATATGCATCTCAGTACAAAACCCCGCTTTGGAAAAGCTCCAGCTGCTTGAGAGGAATGTTTTCAGCAAACTGAGAACAGATTAGGAAAAAGATGCATCCACCAAAGTGAGTCAATCCTCGTCTGTGTTTATCGAGCCGGTGTCTGGTGCTTGTATTTGCGTGAGGATTATGCAGTCCCACTCACTCACTCTTGGGATTCGCCTAGTTCTCATGGCTGCACACACACACACACACACACAACCAAAGGACGTGTTCCGAGGGCCTAACAATTGAGTTGTGTACAGAAGGAAAGCTGAGGACATGAGATGTGAGATTTCATTTTGGTGGGACTGAGTTGCTGGGGTCAAAGCCTCAGATTTATGTGGCCCTTACGATTTAGCTGGAGTCACCTCCACTGCACTACAGCACAGAGCATTGTTCTTCAGAATCTCTTTTTTGCCTCTGTCTTTCTACAGCAACCCCCACCCCTCTCCACACACACACACACACACACACACACACACGTATATGCACATACACAGGCAGACATGCATGCACTCAAATACGTGTCTGTGTGTGCACAGACACACACACATACACACACCCTGTGCCTTGTGGGATCTGTCGGTATGTTTTTATTCATAGAGGTTTTGAGATGACAGCTGATTCCGGATTGGGCTGGGCTTATGTCTTGTATCTAACACTATTACTGTGTAAGCAGGGAAAGCCTCCCATTGTCAGTGTCATATCTGACATAAAGCCATGTGATCCTGTCGGACAGGTATGAAAAATGCATAAGTGACTTTAGAAGGTGCTATATGCATAATTACCTACACAAGAACACAATGCACCTCCTCCTCTTTTTGTAAGGTTCCAGGGTTATGATAGAATTACTTAATTTTATGTTTTTCTTACATTCAGTATGACAGAGTGAATAATTAATTTTCCTGCAAAACAACTTTTTATCCCATGCCTCATCATACCATACCATACAATAGCATACAATAATATACCACACACTGCACCATATCACACCATACTGTGCAATACTACTGTATGTGCATATCGTCATACTGATGTGTTGAGCTGCATATATATGCCTTTATGCTTTTGTCTGTACCATATCACACATAAAGTTCTCTCACATACAAACTACATGGAGCCTTGAGGGAAGTTCTGACAAGCATGGAGTGTGTGTGTGTGTGTGAAATATGGCTCTATGGTTCCCTACCTGTATGCTATTTCCCAATAACACAGTGATGGATGTACCAGAAGAATATTGGATTTCCGTGCTGTGCACTGCACACAAATGACACGTGCAGCACAGCAGCTAGAGAGTGATCTGGAGGTAATTGATGCTAAAAGGTGAATAGATGGATATCTGAATAGGTGCACATATGTCAAGTGTGTGTGTGTGTGTGTGTGTGTGTGTGTGTGTGTGTGTGTGTGTGTGTGTGTGTGTGTGTGTGTGTGTGTGTGTGTGTGTGTGTGTGTGTGTGTGTTTATGTGTATGTATAGTATGCGTGTGTGTGGAGGGGGGCAACGCACATGAATGCATGCATGAGAAGAATGATGGATAAATAGACAGATCGAAGAATGTATAGATGGATGCATGGATGGGTGAATGGATGGATGAATGCATAAATAGATGGATTGATGCATACATGGATGCATAGAAGTATTGATGGATGGATATATGTATGTACAGTATGTTTTAATGGATAGAAGGATGGTGGCCTTGATGAAAGACTCCATTCATTACTGAGTTGATGGCTGTGCTTAGAGGAGGCAACTGGAGAAGCATTGGTGCTTTGCTACATGGGCATGATGGAGAGACTTTTGTATTCTGCTATATGTACACCTGATGTATGAACCT
The DNA here is from genome assembly GCA_027475355.1 of Coilia nasus. Classification (NCBI taxonomy): domain Eukaryota; kingdom Metazoa; phylum Chordata; class Actinopteri; order Clupeiformes; family Engraulidae; genus Coilia; species Coilia nasus. Next base: position 3,546,369 of record CM050215.1, on the reverse strand, counting down.
GATGAAAGACCTTGCTGTGACTGGAGAGGATCTGGTGCTCTTCTACACTGGCCTGGTTGAGGGTCCTTGGTACTGTGCTCTGTGTGCTGTTGCTATGTGTACAGGCTATTGTTCTCTGATACATGGGATATGTGTAGAACATTTCTGTGACTGGAGAGGTTGTGGTGTTGTGTTATATATGCCATGAATGAAAGGCTTCATTCTTTACTGAACTAATAACTGTGCATTAAAGGTGTCATTCTCTGAGAAACCGTTTAGTAGGCCTACTTGCGCTTTTTTAAATACAATAGGTTACTCCGAGTTGCATATGCATGCTGCACATGAAAATATTCTTCTACCCTGATTGCCTCCATCAGTCAATGAAAGGAAATAGAAAGGAATAACAAGCAAATAAAACAAGGGCAAACTAAGTGACATACATTTGTAAATTAGAAAAAGGCATGCCATAGTTGTGATTACTGGAGGAGTCTTGTTGGAGCACACATTTCCCTAGCAAAATATAGGTAAGTAGGTGTGTTTGTTTAAAATGTTGAGATCTTAAATTTGGTGTACTATGATCGAATGGGCTTTGAATGATGGTAGCCTGTGACTAGCAAAGCTGAGAACCTGTCATTCTCCCTGCTCCATCTCCTCCAAACTAGAAAAACGGTCTCACAGGGCATTCGTTAATACTAGATACCGCAAAATGAATGAAAAAGCAATGCAACGACACCTTTAAGGAGCATGAGAGGTCTTAGTGCTTGGTCTGCTAAATATAATGTAACATAATAATGTAATGGTTGCACCTGATGCCACACTGCTGCGACTGGAGATGATGTGGCGATAGACAGGCCTTGGTGCTATGCTACACATGTGCATGATTGCTGTGAACAGCAATCTGTACTACATGGTACTGTGCTACATGTGCTGGATGCAGACACAATGGTGCTGTGCTATATGGGTCTGACATTGCTGTGACTGGAGAGGGCTTGGTGGTCTACAGATGGACATGGGCCTGATGAAACATTGCTGTGACTGGAGAGGGCTTGGTGGTCTACAGATGGACATGGGCCTGATGAAACATTGCTGTGACTGGAGAGGGCTTGGTGGTCTACAGATAGACATGGGCCTGATGAAACATTGCTGTGACTGGAGAGGGCTTGGTGGTCTACAGATGCACATGGGCCTGATGAAACATTGCTGTGAGTGGAGAGCCTGTGGATCTCTGCTACATGTGCCATGTGAAGCTCAGGGGGCACACAGCTGAGACTGGAGAAGGGAGTGAACGCAAGGTTAATGCCTCCCACTGGGAACCAAGTGCCTTTATGCTTTTGTGAGAAGCCTGTTCTTTCACACACACACACACACACACACACACACAAATATACAA
>CM050215.1:3535000-3540000 GCA_027475355.1 Coilia nasus | reverse complement strand
TTTAGTGTATCTACATGAAGCAACATGTATATTATGTACACTGTAGATACCTTACAGTAGCCATAACCCTAACCCTATGGTATAGTGTAAGTATGTGAGTATGTTACATATTGTTACACATTTTGTTACACTGTACCTAACTGATGTAACAAGGACAGTAAAATAAAGTGCTACCCTACTTCTAATGCTATAACTACCACTACTATTGGACACTTCTCAGACTATCACTATTTCTACTATGCACTTCAGATACTATCACATACAGTACATACAGTACATACCCCATGTGCAAAGCACTTTATGGACTACCTCACTTTGCACTACTGTACTTTACTACTTGTACTCCCCGTGAATTTGCATTAAGTGTTTATTTTATTGTTGTGTTGTTGCTGTCTGGTGAATGTGAGCATGTCTAGACATATTCCTATCAACTGTAGTGTTAAAATAAACTTGAACTTGAAATTGAAGTTGAACATGCCATGTACACATACTCATGGTACTTACTCATGACTACATATCCATATGTACATGTCCATAACTTCTGAGTCTACATGTGCATACCTTCTGAGTCTACATAAGAAATTAGGGTTTCCATTATTAAAAGTAAAGTAATACACAAATAACCAGGTAGGAGTTTAGTGTCATTTCAAGGTAAGTTCAATGTTGTTACAAGGTGAAGCCACCGCCCACACATTGTTATTTTTTGTGTGTGTTCACGATTATGTTTGTCTCCTCCTCCTCCACGTCTGCCTTTCTCCGTCCTTGCCTACCTCTGAGCGAGTCATTTCTTCACCAAAGCTGCAGCGTTGAGATTGAAATCAATTACAGCACAGAAGAAGTGATTACTTTTTCGTTTTTTTCCGCTCTGAAACTTACATCCTAAGAATACCAATCATTTCAAAACCCGGTGAAACTTTGTGAACGAACGAGCGAGAAAGCCGGTGCTCTTGTCCAGGGTTTTTATTTTTTTCCAGACCCCTTCAGGATACGCGTGGAATTCATTTTGTTTTAAATTAAAAGGGGCCGCGACACACACACAGCCTCACTCCGGGAGCCATTGAATGCGCCATTATACAGCAAGGCTAGCCGCAGAGATGGAGGCAGCACTTATGTGGGTGTGTTTGTGTGTGTGTGTGTAAGTGTGCATGTGTGTGTCTATGTGGAAGGGTAAGGGGAATGGAAGGGAGGAAGGAATAAGGGAGGGGTAGAGAGGAGGTAGCAGAGACGATAGGTAGGAGGCAGACTTATGGTGGAGGTCATTGGCCTTGGCATAATCGACTGGCTCCCTGCTCATTTTATGTATAGCGGACATGACACATTTGCACAATTATCACCTCTGCCGTCCTTGTTAGGGAGCGGGGAGATGAGAGGCAGCTATTAAACTGTCTAGAGGCCCTGCCAGTGTGTGTGTGTACTGTATGTGTGTGAGTGTGGACGTCAGCCAGCGTTACGATAAGGCAAAGGAGAAGAGAGGTGGCTGGACCTTGAGTTGTAACTTTAATCAATTCTCATAGCCAATACATCCGAATCCAATTAGGTGAATGCCCTCCTTACTGCGGTGTGTGTGTGTGTGTGTGTGTGTGTGTCTGTCTTACTCCTCAGCAAAGCTTTCCTTCTGCCTTTTCAAATTTTCTACTCGTATTTTTCTACTTCTTCACACCCCGACCTTGAGAAGAGTATTACCAGCCATAGGAGAAAAGTGTGTGTGTGTGTGTGTGTGTCTGTGTGTGTGTGTCTGTGTGTTTGAGTGTGTGCCTGCTTGTGCCTGTGTACCTGCTTGTGTGTGTAGAGGATGGCTGGGGTGGTTTTAAGGTGTGGAGTAGGCGGCAGAGAGGAGGAGGAAAAAGGAAAAAGCAGCTGGAGCTGAACACAGCCATGCAGGGGGTGAGGAGAGAGAGAGAGAGAGAGAGAGAGAGAGAGAGAGAGAGAGATAGAGAGAGAGATAGAGAGAGAGAGAGAGAGAGATAGAGATAGAGAGAGAGAGAGAGAGAGAGAGAGAGAGAGAGTATGTGTGTTTGTATCGGTGTGTGTGTGTGTGTGTGTGCGTGCATGTGTGTATGTGTGTGTGTGTGTGAGTGTGAGGGGTATGGTTTCTGCCACACAACCCCGCCTGTGGATCTATTTTTAGTGGGGAGAAGAGGCGAGGCCTCACATCACAACGTCTGCTCTTCCCTCCACACAGCAGGGAATCGCAAGGAGAGGGGTTATCGCCCAATTACTCCGCAAGAGCAGGCTCTGCTCACACACACACACACACACACTCTCACACACACACACACTCTCACACTCTCACACACACACACACACACACACACACGATACACTCACACATCCAAGGAACAAGGCTTTGGTGACACATAGGGCTCCAGCTGCGAGCTATGCCAAGCTGATCTCACTTCCTTTTTATCCCAACATTTCACTCGGTGTTTCATCCCAGCACTCTAGGAGGAAAGAATATCGCTATTATGAGATGACATAACCACCCTGTTGTCTGCTTTTACAGCCCGCTTTAAGTCCTTAAGGAGGGAAAGTTAGCAGGGATCCATTGTGTGTGTGTGTGTGTGTGTGTGTGTGTGTGTGTGTGTGTGTGTGTGTATGTGTGTGTGTGTGTGTGTGTGTGTGTGTGTGTGTGTGTGTGTGTGTCTGTGTGTGTGTGTGATGTGACATAGACAGAAAAGAGAAGGAGAAAGAGGGTGAGAGATAGATGTAAGCATGCATAAGTGTGTGTGTGTGTGTGTGTGTGTGTGTGTGTGTGTGTGTGTGTGTGTGTGTGTGTGTGTGTGTGTGTGTGTGTGTGTGTGTGTGTGTGTGTGTGCGTGCATTCATGCATGCATGCTTATGTGCACATTCATCCTTATCTCTTGACTTCCACATGACTCCAGAAAGCCACTAACCAACTGGAAACAGATATGGGCCCAATCTGACCCAGATGTCAGGCAGATCTCCTGCAACGGGCATACTTGAGTCTGCTGCAGATCTGTCAGAGTGCACTGCTGCCATGTGAAAGCATGACATGATGGCACTGATGGCTAGTGGCTGATGTGCCCACGCTAATATCATGATGTGCCATTTCACAGCTCTCATGGCCAAGTGCTGCCGGAACTAGGAATGTGCCAGATCTGGGCCACATCAGTACCACATCTGGGCCACACAAGGGCCATAAAGGGCCACATCAGAGCCACATCAGTACCACATCTGGGTGACGTTGTGTTGTTGCATGTGGGTCTTTATCAGTGCTGGTTTAGTCATCCTGTGAAATTCATTTAGGTCTATACAAACAATAGATAGATACTATAGATAGATAGATAGACAGACAGATGGACAGACAGTCAAACTGTGATTGTGTTGGTGAGTACATTTTGCTGCTGTTCTCCATAGATGAGTAGAGTCCAAACGGACCCTGAGATCCTGAACGAAAATACACAAGTTCTCACAAAGACCGAGGTATGACTCAACTTGGCTGCAACGCTAGCGGGCCTGGGAAGCACAGAGCCATTAAGCCTGTGTGTATCAGGGTATGTGGGGTGGTAGGGGGACGGATGGAAGAAGCCAACGGCTTAAAGGCTGAACACAAAGCCCGGGCACAGTTCAAAATACGGATAAGATAAATAACAGATGAGAGTGGTGGTGAGTTAGCCAAGGTTAGAGACAACGCTAGTGCTCCCAGCCTTACCAGACATACCCATACATGCTAGCATAACAAGACATGAATACCGCCATTAATAAATAATATTGTGTTAATGAATAATGAATTGACATGGGCTGTTTATGTTAAGTAATGATAGAAGCTTTACATAAACAATCTCTTCATGACCATTAATTATTGTGTTAGTTAGCATGCACCATCCATGAACTTCAGCAGTAAAAAACATGGGGAAATTAACGATACTGGTCTTTATTTATGCTAATTATTGTGGACATCCTATTGAGCTCTATCAATAGGCACCAAAGACCATTACTTCATTATTTCCCAGCTGTGCTGAATGTAAATGCTCAAGTAAACAAATCCATTAAACCAGAGTATGTTTCCTCTTCGTCACTCAGCTATTTTAAATGACTTAAGTGAGGCAGTGTGTGTGTGTGTGTGTGTGTGTGTGTGTGTGTGTGTGTGTGTGTGTGTGTGTGTGTGTGTGTGTGTGAGTGTGTGTGTGTGTGTGTGTGTGTGTGTGTGTATGCATGTGTGAGTATGTGTGTGTGTGTGTGTGAGTGTATGTGTTTGTGTAAAAAATGCAAGCATCCCCCACAGCGCTCCTATTGTAAATTCAGCGAGCAGGAGATTTCTCTGATTCCCTGATACTTTTCTGACTGCTGCTCCCTGGGGAAGGCGGTGAGGAGTTATCAGCTCAGGCGACCCACACGCCCCTAATTTGTTTGTTATGGTGATCCAGACGGGGAGAGTGGAGCAGCACACATTTCCAGCTTATCTGAAATTAAGCTTGGACAGAATAAGCAATAGAGGGTATATGAGTGTGTCAGGGAGAGAGAAAAACACTGTCTATTACACACACACACACACACACACACACACACACACACACACACACACACACACACACACACACACACACACACACACACACACACACACACACACACACACACACACATTCTCCCTCTCCTTCTCTCTATCACTCTTTTCTCTGTCTTCCTGATGCTCCATCTCTCTACTCTTTTTAATTTCCTTTTTTTCCCTCCCTCTTCCAGTCTTATTTCCCCCCTCTTTCTATCTTTCTCTTTCTCTCATTCTTTTCTGTATAACCATGTTTCTTATTTTTCCCTCATCCCATTGAATGTGTTCTATTTACCCCCCACTCTCTTTCACGGTTTCTTTCTTTGTCTCCCTCCCTCTCTTTCTGCCCATTTCATATAAAGTGCATACTGGCAAGAGAGATAGTGCACTTGCATTGCCTAGGCTGCCGTAAAGAATACAAAGAACCTGTCTACATTTGGACTTACAGCACATTGATGTCAACTTGCACAGAATTCACATAAAAAACACA
>CM050215.1:3515000-3532500 GCA_027475355.1 Coilia nasus | reverse complement strand
ACTTACATAGGCATTTACTGATTTACGCCATGTGAGGAGCAAAATTTGACAGATTACAACACAAGAAAGTTGATTGATGGGAAGCCCATTGACACCATGCCAGTACAGGTAACATGCAAATGCATCCTGTGTTTAAGGATGATGGCCTCCTAGCGTGACATTCGGTGACATTACCAAAACTGTGCCCTTGTTACATCATATGGCATGCGTTAGTGGGTGGCAATCGCTATGCAACTGTTGTCCCTGGTTTCCTCAAGAGTGGGTGGCATATTACAAATTCATATTTTGGGTTATTTCAGCGTTTTTGCATGGTTATTTAAATATCGCATGTAGAAGGCGCAATGAGTTAGTAATGTTTACACAAATATGCACTGACACACACACACACACATGCTTACGCACACAGAACTTCACACACATTTCACATACATTCAGCAAACATCAGCAGCATCCGTCCCACCAATGACAACTATGTTTAATTTCATATTCATAATGTTAAATAAATATCATTGATCGGTTGTTGTGTGACACCTGAGTGAAGACAGCAAACACACAAAGCAAATAATTACTCTCAATGTGCTTCAGATAATAATCAATATACATGACAGTTGAACACTGTCCAAAAGTCCAGGTCAGAGGCTGCAATCGTCTATGATGTGAAGAATTTAATCGTGCACTGTTGATACTGACTGCATGTGGAAAACTGTTTGGATTGGTAATGCAGACCCAGATCTGACAGAATGTTTTCATCCACTGCTTTGTATCCATTGTAGTCCCAGAGGCACTAGGCATCAGATATCATGTCATGGAAAAGCCCAGTGATCTTGGAAAATAGGTAAAGGTCACCAAAAAATGGGTCAGTGAAATAGTGTGAACCAAGGTTATATGCAGCTTGGCAAAAATAACTCTGAAACGCTTCTCTAAAAGAAAGTGGGGTAGAATGGTGGGGGGTTGCTCAAATCAGCAAATGAGCTGATTACAAGACTCCCTCTCATTACATAATTTTACCTACTAATGTCACTTTATAGTGACAGCTTGGGCAGACATGCAAAGCAAGCTGTCGTTATGCATGGGGTCTATTGAAATGCCTTTCATAAGACTGGTTTTCATAGGTAAGGAATCTTTAGCCTTAGGGGAAAACATGGCAGTACAGTTCAAACACACCAAAGAACAATGCCGTAGGTGGCGTGTAACGCAGTGTATGGGAGGTCACGCTGTCAAACGCATGAATGCAAACAATGTCAGTGCCCTCATGAAACAGCTCTATCTAGTTTTTAAGGCAGATTTCTGCCTATAAATGCAAACAGTTGATAGTTCTAGAAACAAAGCTGTAAAAATTGAGAAGACATAATCTTTGATGTGTTAACTGAAGAAGGGGGTGGATATGCTTCAGTAATCCTGGGATAAGCACAGCATCCTTGCTAATAGACTCTTACACATATGCAAATAATCATATTGTAATTGAGTTTACCTTTTTTATATATTTACACTGTAATGATGTTATAACACATATTAGCTGACACTAATGAATGCACTACATCTACTTCACTCCTAGCATGTTATGCTAATTGTATTATGCTAATCGTAGTCTAGTTGTAGGCTACATATTTCTGCAATATTGTGTAACAGTAAATAAATTGCATGGCATGTGGTACCATCAGTCATGAAAATGTTTAAAGAAAAGCCTCAAGCAGAGAAACAATTCTCAAGGAAAAAAAACTTTAGTGGGGTGCCACTGTGATATCATTATCATTAAATCCTTTTAAATGTTATAAAAATGTTAGAAAACAATGTATGATATGAATGACTAATTATACAAGTTAAATATCTGTTTTAGGCCAATTAAAAAGCTTTGAACATTTGACCCTCCAGTTATTTAAAATTTTTAACATATGTGAGATATTTGTAGCTCCTTCCATATCAGTTCTAGTGGAGGACAAACAGCATATGCGACAGTTCATAAACGCAATCTGGCAGTCAAATGCACCCCCAGATGGCCTCTGTCTCCCACAGCCTTCAAAGGGCTGCCGCGGGAGGGATAAATGCTCTCTCGAAAACGGTCAAATTGCCAAGAGGCGCGCCATCCACAAGGACCCTCACTGGGCTCCAGAAAGCAAGATTACTTTGATAACCCATTTCCCCGAGCTCTTCCACAGCTCTCCTTCAACGTGACAAGAGGACAAACTCGCAGTCCTCCAAAAACCCTCGAAAAGCCCCCGCCACTCCACTCCCACCACACCAGCCATCTTCTGGAGGACCTCTGACTCCAGCTGAGGGAACCTTAGGGGCATTCCTCTCTCAGCTTCTATACACTGATTGATCTTCTTCACCTCTATATGTTCTACTACAACTAATTTAACAAGTTAACTATATAATAGGTCCATATATGTACCATACATACGTACAGTATGTATGTATAATTGTAAGTCTGTATGTATGTATGTGGTCTATGCTGAGAGAACCTTAGGAACATCCCTTTCTTGGCTCCTCTACACTGATCTTTTTTACATTACGTTACATTACATTTAGCAGCCGCTTTTATGCGAAGAGACTTACAATAAAGGACATAAACAAGCTACAGATATGCAGAGGTAAAAAAAGTTAGTGTAGCCAGGGTGCAGGACAGTGTTGGTGAGTGGAGGTTAGTTTTGTTAGTTTTAGAAGGGAAGTATTCTCAGAAAAGAAGGCTCTTCACAAGCTTCTTAAAGGTAGAGAGGGATGACCCTACTCCCATAGCAACTGGTAGCCTGTTCCACCAATGTGGGACAACAACGGAGAACAGTTTAGACCGAGATCGCCTTATGTGAGGAGAGGGCAAGGCCAGACGGTTTGCTTGTGAGGATTGCAATGCCCTGGATGGAACATTAGCCTTTATTATAGCCATCAGATAAGTAGGGGTAGACCCTGTCTCCAAACAAAAAAAAAAAAATCACATCTTGCATTGCAACTGTAATTTAGTCAGAAAACCTTCAGAATAGGTTGGTAGACTTCATTATAGTAAGGTAATGTAAATTAGAGTAGTGCATTTGGTCCTAATTACATTAGATTTGATTATATTAGGTTAGATTACATTACATTAGATTGAGATTATATTGATTAGAACTGTTGAAGCTAATGATGTTGCTGGTAAAGGAAGCTATCTGTGGTCAGCACTGTGACTACTCCTGCATGATGTCTGCAACTGCTGCTGGCATTACTGGGAAACTACATTATGTATGTCGTCAATATTAGGCATAAAAGGCATAAAAATGAGAAACACTGTTTTGGAATATGAAAAATGTGCATAAGCAGTGTTCACATGCTTTTACCATGTTAATAGATCACTAACACCTTCAACGCAAATGAAACATGACCAAATGCTGCGTGTGCAAACTCCCCAACCATCATCTTAACACACACTCACACAAACATGTACACACACACAAATAACAACCCCCCCTCATCACACACACACACACACACACACACACGCACGCACACACACACAGCTCAGGCAAAAGCGAAAGGACAGGTGGGGCAGGCATAAGAGATGGGAGAATGAGAGAACTCATCGTACCGCACAGCTGCTCCTGCCTGCTGTATGAATAGCTCCTGCCTGCTGTATGAATTCTTTAACGAGGTAAAGATGGGGGAGGAGAGAACATGATTGGCTTATGCTGCTCACAGAGAACCAACCAGAAAAAAAGATGGCAAACTGTGCATACGCTATCCATATGTGCAGGGCCCTACATTTTCCCAGTACGTCTGCAGAGACTTTACTGTTTACTGAGACTTCACTTTACTGTTTGTTTGTCGAATTTCAGCTTCTCCCTGTTTGTTTACAGAACATTACCTTACAGCAGCACTCTGCAACTTTTTTGAGTTAATTAATCATCTTAATTCAGTCGGTAGATGCTTAAATGAATCATTACCAGGCAAATGAAGACTTTCTACACTGCCCTCATTGTCTGTGGACAGAATACCATGCTTGCAATATCTGGGTGTCTGTCCCGGCACCCTCAGACTCACAAAGTCCCAAATATTATGAGAAGCAGAATCACTTCTGACAAATTCTGACTTTACTTACCTCGGTAGACATGACTACTTACGGATTTGCTGGTTATTCTGGTCGATTTAGTTGCAAACACATGCACAGGGTGAGGGGAAGGGAAAACAGTTCATTTTTACGAGAGTGTCTATTTACTTGGAGACACTAGGGGGAGCTCCATTGAGAAACAGCACTCAAAGTTACAGAGTATCTCTTTAACTAAACTCAGTCTCTTACCCTACACTGGACAAGCATTGTAGCTATACTGTAACAGGGATTCAACAGATAATTTATTTATATGCTGAAAATGTATTCATATTCTTAGCATCTGTGGGCAGCCTATAGGGGAACTTAGTATAGTCCAACCCAGATTGTTACATAGATAATAATATCGTATCAGTAAGCTGATGTAATGGGGGAAACTGCACACTGTGAGAGAAGTAAATAGAGTGGGACTGCTTGTGAATATTTGCATTCTGCAGTGTGGACTCATCCCACTGACCAGATAAAAGGGTTTAATAAGTCTGGCTCCTCGCCCCCACACATAGGTGTTTGTGTGTGTGAGTGTGTGTGTGGGTGTGTGTAGGAGTGCGTGTGTGTGTGAGTGTGTCTGTGTTTGTGTCTGTATCTATATGTGTACTGTATGCCTGTGTATGCGTGTGTGTGTGTGTGTGTGTGTGTGTGTGTGTGTGTGTGTGTGTAGTGATTGGGGGGGCAGGATGAGTCAGCTGTGTGTTCCTGGCCCCCACTGTGAGTGTGATTGCGGAGACCTGAAAAGGAAAATGAGTAAATTCAGCACCCCTGCAGGCGCTAGCCCCCTGAGCTAGATTCACATCCTGCTCCGCTCCGCCCCCACCATCGACCAAGAATGGACTTTCCCACCTCACTGCGCTGTACTGAGGAAGATGTGAAAATGTATGGAAAAAGACATAAAGCCAGCCTAGGAAGATAGAGATCCTTCAATACTATATTATTATACTGGATTATATTAACCCATGCACACTAAGTACAAACAAGCCTCCCTTTCTTTCTCACAGCCCTGCTGTAGCTGGATTATACAACACAAATGTGTTATATATCTGTCGGATGGCGAATATTATGTACAAAAAGAACATCTGTGTTTTTAAACAACATTATAAAAGAGTGTTGCATTGTATCCAAGTTGGGCTTCCTTCCAGGTGATGCATTTTATCCTCACTGCTTCACCTATCGCACCTAAGTCTGTTTTTAATAGATGTTTTCCTATGAAATGTGTATCTTCTATTTTTTTTTACTTTTTTATAAAATGTGCAATGGCCTAGAAGCTTAAAAAATAAGGACATGATGCTGTTTCTTTTTGTCCCTATCCAAAGGGCTAAACCTCTAATGGATTTAGCTGCTGCGTACCAGAGACATGTTCAAACCTGTCTTTGTTCAATTATGCAGGAGGCTTTAGCAGGAAGCAAGCCCAAACTTTTTTTGTTGTCTGTGTGTTTTCTCCTGGAGATGTTTTCGTTTAATTAAACATTTCCCACCAATTGTGAGGTGGTGGATTTTTTCAAAATCTAGGAGGGAAGCCTCCTTGAGGCTTTCAACAAAAGAGCTATTTTATCTGAGGATGTTCAGAACGACAGCAGCTCCATAGTCCCCTCAACGCTGTGTAGAAGTACCAATGTAAGAGGCTTACTAGAAACCAAGCCAATTTTTCTCTGTCCAGACAAGGCCCAAATCCAGGCCAAACATGGACAGATCCTGCTCAGTATGGCCCAATTCACGGCAGTTTCATAGCTTTTTGTGGCCGTAACATCTAGCATGTAATGCCTTTCCTCAATAGACGTCTTGCAAATTGCAGTAATATCAAATTTGTGTCAGCCATTTCATGCAATCTGTTGAATATATACTTTATTAAAATCGAATTTAAAGGGATTCTCCTGTGCAATCACTCCAATAGCTGTTTTATTAATATGAAATTGGGCTCAGCTCAACCGGACAAATCTCCTAATGTGAGTTTGATGAATAAAAAATGAGACACAGACCCTTTGTCCTTCTATTTTCAAAACCTTTTCATCACTTGGCCTCTCAGGAGACAGAAGTCAGGGGAATATGTCTAAGGCCACATTTCAGGACACAGTGAACACACATAAAGTATTGGTATGTATGAGACTTTACTATGAATAATAAACCATAAATATAACTATAAAAATATGTCACTGGAAATATGATGGCAAGCAATTGATAGGATCTTGCATGCTTTCATGCCAACCAGTTATACATACTGGACACATATTTGCAGCAGAAGTATGTTTTGACTAAATGACCACATCACCTGACTAAAGGTGGCTAGTGCATGCACTTCACTTCCTGAGTGCACTAGAGAGCAAACACATATCTAAGATTCTTCTCAAGAATCTAATTGACAAAAAAGGTCCTCTTTTCATCTTCTTTGTGGAGGCTAATGGGAGTAAACAAGTCTCCTGGTGGCAATAGCGCATGTTTATAAATTCAGGGGCCTGGCCAGAGTGCACGAGAAGAGAGTGTGAGGTGAGAGTGGGGGAAGCTAGGCAAAAGGTGAATCGTGTGAAAAACACTCTTAGCTCATGTCCTCTGGGACTCTTCCAGCACTAATGCCAGTGAAATATAAGCCGCTATTGCAGCCCATAGCATTCCAGAAGGTTCTAGAATGGCAATAGAATGAACAATGGATGAGAGTTAACCTTGTTGGTGAAAACCAGTTCACCTTCACCAGCAGCTCAAAATGTTCCCCAAGTGCAAAAACAGGGTTCTGTCTGATGTTCTTTTTTAGAGACTATTTTAAAACAATTCAAAGAGGCTTGGCTGTTTTAGCCTTTAACCATCTGTTTATCAGACATTGTCTGTGCTCTACAGCTTTAGCAACCAATTGTCAAGCTTTCCCATTTTTTACAGTGTGTGTCAAGATCAGTTCTCTAATTTTTGAGTCTGATTCCTTATAAAAAAATCGGTAAAAATCCCCCTGTCTGGTGAGTAACCTTATCAAAGAAGACAGAGATTTAACAGTTTTGTGAGCAGGATGTTTATGTGCAATTGAAAGATCATTTCAGCAGAGTATTTCTCTACTGCACAGAGAGGTCAGATAGCAGTCTTTTAGAAAAAAAAGAAAAAAAAAACAACAACATAAGAACAAAAAATAAAATTAAATAAAAAAAACAACCAGCCTTGTTGCAGATAGTCTAATGCCCAAATTGGACCATGGACCTTGAAGTCTGATACTGATCTGGCCTTCCACTTGTGCCATATCTGGGCTTAGTCTTAGCCGACCAGCATGTGAGCCCACTGGCATTTGTATGTGGCTGAGCTGAGTAAAACAACTACATTCTGCAGGTGTAGCCATATTGCAATGGTGGATTTCCTGACGGCATGGACTGAGCATTAGTGGGTGAAACTATGCACTTTTTAAATAATAATTGCATTGATAAGCCCTCCATCCAGCTTCCCCAGCTGATGACTTTAAGTAGAATTAAATATTCATCAGGGACCTCCCCATGGCTTGCCATTCAGTTCAAAGGGGTGAAGGTACACTGGGAAAACTAAGGTCAAGCAGAGAAGCACAGCTTTATTATGCACACACGCACACACACACGACGTTTACACACACAGACAAACACAAATGCATACATACTCACACACAGGTACTGTACATACAAACAAACACACAAACACTAGTATTCATGCAGACACACACCGAGTCATACACACATACTGTTATACACACAGTCTTGCTTACACAAACATAAGTGGTGTTGTATACTCCTACAGTAATGCTCATCCATAATCATGCACTGATACGGATGTACATAGACAGAAGTACAGATGTGCAGGCTAACCCCCATACATAAACACAGAGTGAGGCACACAGAGGCTACAGCATGTTACTTTTTACGTACACTTTGACGACCTACATGTACACACATACACAAACACACACACACACCCAAGTACATGAAGTGCTCACATGCTCTCAACACTGAAATTCATTTAAGGGGTATGGGGGTCAAGCCTAACTACACAGTACAAGGAGACATAGCATACACACAATGTTTGCACACACACACACACACACACAAATCTTTTCCCATGACTTAATGCTTGGTCTGGCTTTACTGTAAGCTTGGCTTGCTGCGTGGGTCTGGGTGGCGGGCGGATGCACGATGTGCATTAGTGAGGTGTAAATGGATGAGGCGGAGGCGTCGCTGATGAGGGACAGCACAGAGGCTGTGGCGGCAGCAATAGAGTCAGTCTTACTGAGGAAGCTTCACACACACACACACACACACACACACACACACACACACACACACACACACACACACACACACACACACACACACACACACACACACACACACACACACACACACACATTGCAGCAGCTGCTCTAGAAACAACCACAGTGCCCCAAAGGAACTGAGAGCACTGGGAGTGGTGTGTATGTGTGTGCGTGTGTGGGTATGTGTGTGTTTTGAGTAGGTGCCTGTAATTATATTGGTGTTTAGATGTATGGTTTGTGCATATCCATGATGTAAGAATGAGTGTGAATCTGCATGTGTTTCAGTAGGTTCTTTTTATGTATGTGTGTGTGAGACTGACAAAGAGTGTGTGTGTATATGTGTATGGGTAAGTGTGTACAGTATGGGTGTGTGTGTGTGTGTGTGTGTAGGTGATGGGCTCAGCTGGGTCACTTCTCTCCTGGGGATTACGCAGACAGCATAGGTGAGCAGAGGACCATATGGTGTGAGCACGACTACAGCCTTTCTCTGCACAGTCACCCGAGCTGCCTTCAATCGCATTGCCTTATACTGAGTCTTCTGAGTCTGCATTGCCTTATACTGAGTCTTCTAAGTCTGCATTGCCTTATACTGAGTCTTCTAAGTCTGCATTGCCTTATAATGAGTCTTCTAAGTCTGCATTGCCTTATACTGAGTCTTCTAAGTCTGCATTGCCTTATACTGAGTCTTCTAAGTCTGCATTGCCTTATACTGAGTCTTCTAAGTCTGCATTGCCTTACACTGAGTCTTCTAAGTCTGCATTGCCTTATACTGAGTCTTCTAAGTCTGCATTGCCTTATACTGAGTCTTCTAAGTCTGCATTGCCTTATACTGAGTCTTCTAAGTCTGCATTGCCTTATACTGAGTCTTCTAAGTCTGCATTGCCTTATACTGAGTCTTCTAAGTCTGCATTGCCTTACACTGAGTCTTCTAAGTCTGCATTGCCTTATACTGAGTCTTCTAAGTCTGCATTGCCTTACACTGAGTCTTCTAAGTCTGCATTGCCTTACACTGGCTCTGCCTACACCGCATCACCGTGTCTTTTGTTTCTTCTATTTCCTGCTGTTGAGCCTGCCATCGTTTGTGGCTTGTCACACCCTGCATGACTGCTAATGGGATGCGGTGCGTGTGAAAACGAATAGCAGGAAGCCTATCTCAGCTATGATCTCCAACATGTTGTGCTTTTTTTCTTTTCTTTCAGAGACGACAGATTTTTGCACAGAGCACCCAAGTGTGAGACGATAAAACAGGCACAGGGTATGCAACACGCAACGTCTTCCTGAGAAGAACTCTGCGTCTCCCGGCTGGGGGTGCAAACTTTGTTGTGCTGGCAGAGTTAGAGTTGGCTTGTATTAAAAATGGCTCCTCGGTACTTGATTATTTTTCCACGACACTCAGCTCCTGTTTAACACCGCCATCACGGGAAATTATTGCTTTGGCGTCAATGCCTGAGAGCAAATTACTCCCGCCCCATGAGAGTGAGTTAATACGTGACGGTGTCATCAATCTATGTAATAAACACCTGCATTGTAACTCGACTGCCGTATGTGTTATGACACATAAACCCGTCACTGGAACTTGGGTGGGGAAAGAAGCAACAAGCTCGTGTCTCTCCCTCCTCTTTCTGACAGCGTTACGACGGCACCAAATGATCTCTCTTTCAGGCTTTTCATCTCGTCTGGTTCGGTGACAGGTTCAGATCCCTGCATATGACACTTCCAATAGACGTCATCATCACAGCGTGACAGTGTTATAATGGTGTTCTACATCTGTTCAAGCCAAGGTCTAAGTGATATGCCATCATTAGAATACAGATACTGTGGGGAGATATGACACCTATTCAGCTCACACTAAAAGAGGAAAATACTGACTTGCTAAATATGAACAACAACCTTTAAGAAACACTAATAGCTATGTTCAAAATGACACACAAAAACAAATTTTACATTTCAGAAGGTACATGATTTACCTTGAAAAAACAAAAAGCTGTGCCTTAAGTTGGTGCTACAATTAGACTTCAAGTGTGTTATAGTATTCATGAGATGAGGGAGGCAATTCAAAAACTTCACCATGATTTGGACTGAAGTTCTACTTCCAGAATTTGGAAAGCCTAACTTGCCAATATCTTTTTGAGTCATTTCAACTCACAGTCTGCCAGCAATTATTTTCACTCACATTTCACCTAGTGGCTATTTGTTCTTGATTCCAGCCAATTCTTTAGTTTCATTACAGGCAGCTAATAGCCAGCAGTGGGTTGGATATGCAGAATGACAAAGGGGTAATAGTTCAGACATATTTTCATAAAAGTCAATGCTTTTCCGACAGAGAGACTTTAAAAATAAAAAAAAAATTATGAAAGAAAAAAATGATCAGTAATCTTTTCTGTATCATTTCAGACACATGCTGTGAAAGCTCACTAATGTCCTCCCACAAAGACTCCTTTATTTCCGCAATTTCCTTAAAGCTCGCCTTTCACAACCCAAACACTGGGTAAAGCCAATCAATCATCCATCGACACAGCATCATGCATCTTGCGTTTGCCTATGCCCCGGTTCATGAGCCTTCCTGATTATAGATGAGGAAACAGCAAGCAGTCTCACCGAATGAACAGAGGCAGCCAAGGCTAAATAGGCTGTACAGGCAACAGACTCACAAAAGACCAGGATTGGCGGTACAAGTGTAGAGCCTCATTTCAGACCAGTGAATGCGCATGAGGAAGGACATTGCTAGGCCAGTAAAAGGAGAGTGCAATAAGTGTGCTATTGATTAAGAGCTGTGGCCTCTTTGCGCTCGCTCACAGAATGCTTGGCCTGCAGAAACATGACCTTTATGTTTCCTAGCAACCGGACAAAGAATGAAGAGAACATTTTATGCTCCCTAATGCTGCTACTGTTGGAATAAATACTTATGCAAAGTTTAGAGATTTGACTAACATGCTCCAAAAGGGCAACTGGCAGGTTGGATTCAGACTAAGGAAAATCAATATGTTGATTAGTATTGTAACACATTTCTGTCCCCTCTGAAATAGTTAGTCAACAAGGGAGCCCAAATACAACTAATTAATTAAAATATAGTATACTATTGTAAGATATGATATTACAGCACAGATGGCACAGTGCAATTTTGGGCTCAGCATTCTATAAGTATAGCTAAGATTATACTCTCTTAGTGTAACAGTAGCACAGCATTGAGATAGGAGTGACTACTAAACACCTCAACTGGCATTGTGATTTCAATGGTGATGAGTTTTATGTTTATATGTGTTGTAGTTAACCCTATGGAAAATGGGCAGAGGTATCTGCTGTAGAACGTGACTGTAAACAACCTCAGCAGAGAGCAGAGGCAAATGTGTTGTTATGTGTTGTAAGTGCTATTGATCACTTGTAACAACATGCAAAGGACATCGATAATGGCATGTTGCCAAGTAGGAAACCACCTATTTGTTGTAATAAGTAGTTATTACGCGGCATTATTATGCAAATGACCCACCAGAGAACACATTATGGCTGAGCTATAGAAAACAAACTTTCAACATCCTGAGACATTTCACTATTTAATTAATGCTAAAGCCTGCAGATTTCAAAGGAAAAGTTATTAATTTATTTGTTAGCTTGTCTATCTGTTGAAAATAGAAAGTGTGCAAAATAGATAATTCTGACTAGCTTTATAAAATGCTGCTGACTGAACATGACTGAAAAGTCACCCCCTTTCCCTCCTTCACATATCTCAGAAACACACCAACAAGTCCAAAGAATTAAAAATAGCTTTTCCCCAGCACCTTCAACTTCTCTCACAGGGACTACCATTTACTCCTGCTATGTGGCCGATAATGCTGCTTAGCTCTGCGGACTTAACTCAACTCCATTGTAGTTAATGGCACCGCTTGTGGGCTGTTCTGCAGAGCTGGAGGTGCTTGTGTTGCATAGCACGGGGGAATACACTAAACCGCTGAAATCCATCTGAAAGGCGTACAGTGCCATTAAAATCTATAAATTAATTCTCAGCAGATCCTCCATCATCTGCACTTATAATTGCACCCACGCTGGATCCTGGGCCTTCAGTCTGGGGGTGGTCCGGCGAAATTATATGTCTGCTTTGGAAGTTGTTGCACACCTCATCATGATGCAGCATTGGATTCCATATTAATCAGTCTAGAAGTATGGAGACTAATTGGTTCATGAATTGTGCAAAAGCCTTGGCCTAAATTATTATGTAAACCATGATGATTAGTCTTTAGGCTGCTTTTGGCAAGATGAAAAACAAATAAACACCACCTGTCTAAAATCAGTGAGTTCTTTCATCAAATCATGTATAACCACAAAGCAACACCAATAGGCAATTTCAATATGTGCTCTCTTTCATTTGATAATGAGTGGAACTAAATCTGTCAGAACTACAATAAATCTAAATATCAATGCCCTAACATGCACAAATGTCTGATGACCCAATTGGAATTGGTGAGGCAGGCTGACACTGGAACACCCCTGCCCCACCTTCTGGCAGCTAATGCCCCCCCACCCCCTGTCCTATCTCATCAAGCAACTACAGGGCTTGATTTTATCACTCTAATATACAATACTGTATATCTCTCTGGATGAAGCTAAATGATATAATGGCTTTAACTAGACCACAGAAAGCATCTCTTTGCTTGAGAGAGAGCACATACGTTCATGAGCCTGATCTGAGCTGGTACTGGGCCAATGGCACCCCCTGCATCAGCAGCTTTATGGGGAAGTGTCCATAAGTAGATTATGTGCTGATAAACGCAAGCAGCTGCCGCGGCAAGTGCATGAGGACATATAAAACAGCAACAAATTGGGCCAGTTCTTATTGTTTTACTGAGGCCCAGAAAGCTCTTAAAAGGCTTCCAAGATGACCTAGAAAAAGCCAGCAGCAAGCAGGACATGGGGTGGGGGCCAGGCTCTCGCTGGGGTTGGCTTTTGCTTTTATGTGGAGAAGCTGGGCAACAAAATTGGCTGGCAAACAGGTCTGAAAGCACACACACACACACACACACACACACACACACACACACACACACACACACACACACACATTACACAGCTACCTGTTGTTTTTATTGGAGAGGAAGCTGGACAACAAAGTTGTGGCTAGTAAAATGCTCTAAAAAAATGCATTATCTTCTGGCTTGTTTTTCTGAGCCTTTTCTCTGCCTGGTATTGGAATCACTGAAACAAACCCTCCCACGTGTATGTCTGCGTGTGTGTATCCACATATGGTTGGATGGCAGGAAGGAAGGCGCTAGCGTCACACACCTGACTGCAAATGGCACTGCACTTTCAACCACACCGGAATGTGAGCGAAGCTCTCAATATTCATGCTCGATGTAAACATTGCCGCGGTGGTGTAGTGGTGTAGCTATGGGACAGTTGTGTACTTCTGAGATAATGACAGTGGTGAAGAGAAACTCTAAAAGGTTAAAAGAGAGCCATCATTTACACACACACACACACACACACACACACACACACACACACACACACACACAGATACATGGATTTATAAACACACACCACACACACATTCTACGCATTCTTGAGATGCATTCCTGACCTTCAGACACTTGTGAATGTCGGAAGCTAGTTTTCTCAAGACAATTGCCGCCTCCTTGCTTTCAGAAGCCCATGAATTATTCCCTCAGTGTCATATGGCACCCTGGGACAAGGGATGCAGTCGGGAGGAGTCTCTGGTACAAAGCTTGGGAACACTCTCTTCTTATTATTTCTTTTTCTCTATCTCTATCTTTTTTCTCTCTCTCTGTCTCTCTCTCTTCAAACATGCACAGACACACATATATCTGTACAAACACACAAAAACAAACACACACACACACACACATACATACACACACACACACACACACACACACACACACGTACACTTTCTTCCCAGTGCTTCTGCTGTCCCTATGGGCATATATTCTAGTACACACATACACACTGTCTCTCTCTCTCTTGCCCCTGTGGGGCTATGTGCAAACACATGTGCAAACACATGTGCACACACACACACACACACACACACACACACACACACACACACGGAAACACACACTCGTTCAATCTTTAGTCTCCTTCTTTCATTTTTTTTCTTCTTCTTATGCTGCTCTCCACCCTGTCCCCTGTTCTAATCTCTGGAGAATCTTACAAGTATGCATGTATGAATCGACACATATTTAAAAAGTGACCACACACACACACACAAGACCATATATGCATTATGTTTTTGATAAAACCCTGGTTTTAGATAAATGTACATACACACACACACATCCGCTACACTGTATAGCTACACTGTATAGCTACACTCCTGGTTTAAATCCTACCTCACTGGACGCTCCTTTGAAGTGTCATGGCAAGGACAGCTGTCATCAACTCACACCCTCTCCACAGGGATGCCCCAAGGGTCGGTGCTGGGCCTCCTTCTCTTCGCCATCTACACCACCTCACTGGGCCGTGTCATCCGCTCACACGGCTTATCCTATCATTGCTATGCTGATGATACAGCGCTGTACCTGTCGTTCCGACCAGATGACACCTCGGTCTCCGCACGCATCTCTGCCTGTCTCTCCGCACTCTCCCCATGGATGAAGGAACACCACCTCCAGCTCAATCTGTCTAAGACCAAACTCCTGGTGATCCCAGCCCAGGAGTCAATCCACCATGATATCAGCCTGAATATGGACACTGTCACAATTGCTCCAAACAAGGTTGCTAAAAACCTCGACATTATGATTAATGACCGGCTATCTTTTTCTGACCACATTGCCGCGGTCATGCCGTTATGCTCTATATAACATTAGAAAAATCAGACCGTACCTAACCCAATATGCTACTCAGCTCCTGGTACAGGCTATGGTCATCTCTTGCCTCGACTATTGCAACGCCCTCCTGGTTGGCCTTCCTGCTTGTGCAATCAAACCATTGCAAATGGTCCAGAATGCAGCAGCACGACTGGTTTTCAATCAACCCAAAAGGACGCATGTCACTTCACTTTTCATCAACCTGCACTGGCTCCCGGTGGCTGCCAGAATTCAACACAAAGCTTTGACTCTAGCCTACAAGTCACTTCCAGATCTGCCCCCACCTATCTCAATGTCATACTAAATGCTTACATCCCGTCCAGACCGCTGCGATCCTCTAATACGAACCGCCTGGCCGTACCCTCTCCTAAGACGAAGTGAGGTCACTCCAAGCTTTTCTCGGTTGTTGTCCCACAGTGGTGGAACAACCTACCAGTTGCTACAAGAGCAGCAATATCCCTCTCGACCTTCAAAAAGCTTGTGAAGACCCTTCTCTTCCGAGACTGCTTTCCTTCCTAACAAAACTAATTTCTACTAACCATCTCTTTACATAGGTACCTTCGATGTTCTCTACACATCTGTTAGCTATTATGTCCTCCTTTTGTAAGTCGTTTGTATACGTAATAACGTAATGTATAACGCACAGTGTCATAAAGAAATATTGGGTCTGCTGCTCATATATGCTTACACATGCTCACACACACACACACACACACACACACACACCTAGTGTCAGAATATCTGGGGCTTTTAGCTCAATATAATGTGACTCCAGTCTGAGACAGTGCAGCCTGTTCTCCATGTTCTTCCCCTTGGAGCTGTGCACACACGCTTGGTATTCCACACAGACTGTGCCCAGCCATGACTGGGAATACTCAAACACAACTCAATTAGGAGATCCTCCAGGTATTCTGGCAAATCAGCCGTGTGCCCGCAGAATGAGTGGAAGACGAGAATGAATCAAATTGAGTTTGAAATATTATAAATGACGACCTGGCCTGTACCTACCCTGCTGATCTTTACACTCAATTTGGTTTGACAGATGCCTCTTTGTGTGGCGACAACTATGGATCTGTCACAAAGGGTGTCATTGTCAACCATGGAATTCTGATTTACAATGTGGATACGAGAATTGATTTCTTATTGTTGTTATAGTGTTCTAGTGACACCTCACCGTCTCCAAATATAGGGATTGTGATGGTAAATCATTAAAACACTGAGAACTGTATAAGCTTGTAGCTGCGTAGGTGTTTGATCTGATATTGGTTTCCTTGCTCAACACTAAGCCATTGCCCATCTGTTTGTTTTCTCGTTTTTTTTCCCCTTATCTTGAGCACTATTAATTACAAAAGGCAAACCCCGAGACTTATAGCCTCCTTGTGGGAGTAAGAAGAATAAAAAAAAAAAACGATGTATGCTGCAAACATGTGGCGTGATTGTGCTATGAATTCAAGCAGAGAAAATTGCAAATACACAAGCGTGTGCGAATGCAGCACAGATTAGTCTTGCCCGTGCTGGTTGATTGCCCCCCGTTCAGGTTTCCAGGGGAGCTAAATAATTCAGAGCTCGCTATTTCATGCCTTAATTAGAGTGTGTCAGTCACTTTCACTGGGCTAGATGGAGGGCTGTACTGAGCTCTGTTTAAGGGGCCAAAAGCCTACAAGCACAATGCTAAATGGTCACTGCTAATGCAAGCGCAATGCTGAGTAGCGATACACAGTCTGATTTAGAAGCACACGAAAGATGAACTAGTCAATGTAGCCTTGAGGACTGGAAATCTTCTCTTTAAACATAAATATGACTTTATTTCACATATTTGTGAAAAGAAAAAAAAACATTCAGATACAAGGAAAAAATAAGGAAGAGAAATAATAAAACATATATTTTAATAAGAAAGTCAAACAAAATGGATTGATACACAGTTGAGCAATAAATGAATAAACAAACAAATAAATAAATAAAATAAAGTTCACCATGTGGGCATAGTTAATTATTCCAAATGGCATCAAAGGACAGTGTTTTTTCTCTTTAAGTGGTGTTTGGTCCGGAGCCAGCCTACCTGATTTGTTGTTATTTCCCCCCCTGTCTGAGATCACGCCATCACCACTTCAATAATTCAGCACAGCTGCCCTGGTCTATCGACAGGCTGCAAGGTGTCTGAAAGAGACACAGGCCTGAGGAATGGAAACCTGTGTTATTGATACATGTATCATGTTGTATAAGGAACACTACAGCCTCCATACATCTGTATATCGAATCTGATATTGATTGTTTATTACGTTTTCCCCGACCAAGCATCTATACTTGTTTGGCACAGACATTCAAGCATGGGTGACCTCTTTGGAGGATTTATATATATCCTCCTCT
>CM050215.1:3417500-3510000 GCA_027475355.1 Coilia nasus | reverse complement strand
CGCGTTCTGTATCGCAGGTGCTTATAAGCGCCGCATGTATTGATACACTCAAAGCGTTTCTTCCAGCGCGCAAAACACAGTTTAAGTCAGGGGTGCTGCATAGTAGAGTCATGGACTTCTTCTCATACATATACTGCCATTTTAATGTACTTGATAACCCTCCCGATACCCGACGTTCCATATTAACGCCATATGCGCAAAATTCCAGAACCAACCTGTGATTTTGGCTTAATAATAGCGCGACCACCACCGATGTCTGACAACTCTAAAAAAAACTCCATTCCTGAGGCACGTTAAGTGGATATTTTTCATCATAACTATGATATAACTATGACAACTGGAAGATGTAAATACTGATCATTTTAACATGTCCTGAAATGGTGTGGTTATTCCAAATATGATCTAGGAAACATTCTGTTCACCAATTTGCGGTAATGAAAGCTCAGTCATGATGATTATAGCCTAACTGTCCAAGCGGGAATGCATCAGAATTGCATTATCATGTTGATAATAACGCCATATAGGCACAAATTGATTCCAAAGACCAACCTGTAATTTTATCTTAACCTACCTACCCTACCAACACAGCCACCAGCACCGATAGCAAAGGAGTACGGGTCCATTACCAAAGCACATAGCCACTGAATAAACAGGTACAGTAGCATACACAGACACTCACATACTGAAATACATAGGCTTAGAAGATTAACCGATCGTTAACGCGCGTAAGCCCAAAACAATTTAAACGACATCGACAACTTCTTTGTGAATACTAATAGCACTTTGGAGATAAACATCGTAAACACACCGAGAAAGCGGACCTACTTTTTCTAAAACTTTCTGATGGCCAGCCTGCACATCTCATTTTGCTGCACAAACCCTTTGGCGTTGTCAATTTCTTCAAGTATGCCTCAGTAAATGTGACAAGACATCAAATAATTTCTTCTTCTTTGTGTGCGATGTGGTAAGAAAAACATGCATTATTTTCTGCGCCGTTATGAGCAGCAGGTTTTTTGGGATAGCTGCTAGGCCATCTCAATAGTTTTTACCTTTGACCTTATAATGCAGCCTACATAAAAACAACTTTTAAATACACGTTAGTCGTTGTCATGCATTATTGTGTTTATATTCGGATATGAATTTCATTGTGATATTTTAAAATTGTTCAGATGGCAGGTAGATATTGCTATATATTTCCTGCCACCTACTGTAATGATGCAGCTTGTACTTCCATTGTGTGTCTCCAGTGCTCAATTACACAGATAAGTTGAAACTGGATTACGGTAAACTCCTGTAGTTACAGAAAGATATAGATTTCAAGCCATCATATTGAATCACTTTGTCTTTGTTTCCTGTTTTGCAACAACAGAGCATTTATTGGACAGAGTATGTATTATGACCAAAAAGAGACATTGATAGGCCTGTGTTATGTATTGGTAACACAGCAACTGAATAATCAGCTCTGTAACAAACTATGAATTGGAAAATATTTGCATTTCTAGGCATTATAATGTATTGAACAGTTGAATAGAAAGTGGCTGACAAAAATGTTGAGTGGCTGGTAGATTTAAGAATCTACTTGCCACAGTGGCAGGTGGACAAAAAAGTGAATTTCCATCCCTGCTGTGTAGTATCAGTAGTAGGGTTGCAGAGGTACAGTATGCCCATGGTTTGGTTTACATCACAGTTTTTGGGCAGTGGAAGTGGTTTGGTTTCAATTCATCAAGTTATCTTAACTCTGCCATGCAGTAAGTTCTTTGCTCTTTCTATATGAAATCAACAAGGTACAACAGTATTAAATGCAAAAATGTAAAAAAAAACGCAGTAAAGGCACAGATGAAGTCAAATCACAACATTTATAAAAATGGAGCACTAATCATACTTTACCTCTGTCAAAAACAGGCAATATTAAATATAGAAATGTGAAGTATAAAGTAATGTGAAATGTAAACATTAACATCTAACCCCAACACTTAAACTACTCTACTGATACAATGTCAGAGGTAAAAATGGCAAACTTCAAAATTCAATCACAACAGTTCAGCAATATTGTTGCCTCACACACTATCAGGGAATACCAGCCCTGACCTCTGTTATGAATAGCTAACACAAGATGTAAACCTTAATGTAATCTGCAAACTTAAAGGAAACTTAAAGGATTTTGCTGCGAAAATGTGTGCAGGAGCGGATATTATAAGAAGGTTCGTGCAACTTTATCACGTGTCCGAAACCACTGAGTAGGGCTGCATGTCTTTCACTATAAATATGCCAATTACTTTCGTTATTTTTTGTGTTTTTTTTATTTTATTCGTAGAGTAGCCTCCTGTTGTTGGAAGGCTGCTGTGATTGATGGTTGTGGTTTAGTTGACAAACCAGCTCTCCATGCTGGGTGATGGTGACATGAATGCAGCGACATGTTTGATGTGTTACCTAAACAATAGGTGGTCGTTGCAAAGCAGTGATTGCAGATTGTGCTTCATGTGCTGATGTCCTTTTTTCCTTCTTCATCATACTCTACACTGTTCCTGCTCCTGGGAAATTCAGGAAAATTCTGATTGGTTGTTACATGACTGTGGGTAGAGCTACAGAGAAAACATTTCTCTCGGGTCCCAAGCAGTCCTGAATATCTCAAACTACACAGACTGCATATACAATGACCTCATATTAAAAATTCAAGTTTATTGTTGTGCATTCCAAAGTATTGCGGTTCACCTGGTTGTATTGAACCGTGCAGGGCATATTGAACAGTTCAATAAAATGCAGAAAAAAAATGCATCCCTAGTGTGTAGTTGTTTTTGTGTTTGCATGTGTGTGAGTGAGAGAGAGAGAGTGAAAGAGAGGGAGAGAGAGACAGAGAGAGAGAGAGAGAGACAGAGAGAGAAAGTGTTTAGAGGTTTCCTCCTACGCTAAAAAAAATGAAAAAAATGTTCCTTCTTGTGAGGTAGTTGCCACAAATAAAAGCTAAAAGCGCAAGTCTATGTGTAATTACCCCAGAGTGGGTCCCTCTCTACCAAAACCCCCCTGCTCCCCAACCTCTCATGAGGGTTCCCCTCCACCACACACCCCTGTGCGCCTGTCTAAAGGAGACCCTGAGGCAGACTCTACGCCCTTGAGGCCACGCACTAGGGATCCCTCCCCTTTCAATGTTACTAACTCTCTCCTCTCTTTCCTGTTCCCTTCTTACCCCTCGCTACTGCCCATGTCTCTGTTACTAACTGTCTTTTCTCTTCTGTTGCTCCCCACAATCGCTTCTTTCTCCTCTCCTCCTCTGTTCTCTCTGTTACTAATTCTCTTCTCTCCTCCCTTCCCCACTCTACAGAAATACGCACCAAAGACTGACAGAGAGCAGAAGTGAGCAGAGTGTGTGAGAGGGAGATAGTTATCTGGCAGAGTTCTAGAGATAAACAGTTCCTGTTGAGATAAAAGAGCGTTAGATGGGCTCTCTGTAGAACAGATAACGCTTGGGTGTTAGCCTGAAAGGTTAGATCACTGCGTAAGTTGGCAAATCACGCAAACGACAGCAGCCCACCTGCGAGCAGCTCAGACTGGAAATAGCTTAAGGCTGCACTTCTTATGACGCCATCATACCTGTGTTACAAACACATCATGACACTCACATTAACCTGTTGTTACACATGATGGTGATTGAAGCAGGGTAGGCAGAGGTGGAAAAACTATCAATGTTGGCAGGAATGTAGGCTACTACTAGTTGCACTTGGTCCATGAAAAACGATTGAATAGGGTTTTAACGTTCCCATGGCTGCCACAGATGATATACTTTTTTGTGATTTTTTCTTAGATGATCTAATGTGCTCATAGCTATCGGGAAGTAAAGGCAGCTTTGAGAAATATAGAACAAATTCTTCTAAAATCCATTGCCTTGTCAACCTTAAAAACACCTGTGCCATTTTCACTAATCTTCATGACAACTCTTTCTGTCTCTAAAATGACTTTAAACATTTTGAAAGTGATTTTGACAAGTATATAATTTATGACAGAATATTCTAATAGCATGTTAATCACACTTTGACAAGTCAAGGTTAAATGTTACCTCAGCCTTTTTTATAAAGCCCAGAGCATTCATGTTTTACTCTCTCAGAAGCAGAAAAGAAAACTGGGCTTTTATCGAATTGTGATTTCAGCTGGTCAGCCAATACATCCAGTAGTGTTTGTACATCTGCTCTTTTGTCGATATCAAGGCTGGAATTGGTTTCTGGAACTGAGTGGGGTAATTTAGAACGGGCCCATTCAACAGGTGAGCCGCCCAAATGGCAGGCAGTGTGTGGACCTTTGATGTTGTGACTTCATTACGCTGCACCGCAAAGAATAGGGGAACAGAGACGCAGCTGGGGCTGAGGCCGAAACCCCAGTGGGCTTTATTGAGATCAGACAAATATACACACACACACATGCAGGAATACGCACACACACATAAACACACCCACCTACGTGTGTACACACACACACATACAGATTTACAGGATAATGCACACACGCACACAGAGATTCTCAGGATCACACAGACATGTGCACGCACACACACACAATCGCACACACACACAAAGCTCCAGTGTTCATCACTCTCCAGTGCCGGCTCCATTTCACACAGTGGTTAATAATAGCAAATAGTGTCATGATAAGAGTGTAATCTGAGATAAGGCCATGCGTAAAATGAGAAATTGCCTGTATCAAAACAGATAAACAAAATGGCGACCGGGCAATGGTAAAGTCACAAATTGCTATAAACTGGCATAGCCAAGGAGTGCCTGGTCCGTATGTCTGTGGGTGTTATTATGGCTAATAATTAAGGCTAACATTATGGCTATATCAATGTGTACACATTACCAGATGAACATCTACTGTGGGGAAAACAAACAATCCCACATGCCTGATTAAGAGCATCAGTGTCTTTCTCATTAATGAATTCCCTCTATATTAATTACTACACTCTGAGCTAGGAGGGCTTCTCATATTCTTTCCTGTCTTTGAGTTATTTATCCATTTATTTCTCTGTTATGCAAACGCAGCATGTGAAAAGTCTGCACATTATGTGTGCTGCTGTTGGCAGTTAGTTCTTTCCACGTCTCCCCGTAATCCACTCGTTTGATCCCGTAGTCTAATTAGGTGCCTTGGATGAGCGAATCTTCCTTGACTTCAAGCGCACTCTGTGACAAGAGGAACTGCAGACTAAGTGAGGCAGTGTGATTCAGCCTAGTATTTCACCTCCTCAACGCCACCCAGCGCCTGTCACTTCTGCCAATAAATTGCTTTCATGTGCCTTTCACACTGCCGAAAGTGGAGCACTATAACAAAAGCTCATGCAGTTTCATATGTGTGTGTGTGTGTGTGTGTGTGTGTGGGATGTGTGTGTGTGTGTGTGTTTGTATGTGTGTGTGTGTTTGTGTGCTTGTTTATGTTTTTGTGTGGGGTTGTGTGGGTGCTTGTCTGTTCATATGAGATATGTTGTGTGTGAATGTGCATGTTACTCTCTGTGCGTGTCAGTGTGTGTGTGTGTGTGTGTGTGTGTCTGTCTGTCTGTGCTTGTGTCTGTGCGTGCGTATGTGTGTGTGTGTGAGTGTGTGTGTGTGTGTGTGTGAGTGTGTGTGTGTGTGTGTGTATCCCTGAGCTTGCATGACGGCCAGCTAGTGCCTCCCAGCAGGTAGTGTAGTTCGGGAAGTTAATGTGATTAGGGCATAATTTGGAATGGCACTGTATGAAAGCCACCACGCCCCCAGATCACTCTCACAGTAATCGGGGAAACCTTACCCCAAATTGTTACCCATGGCAACGGAAGGGAAGCCGTTCTTATAGCCGCCTTTGAAGTTAGCATGCAAATCTGCATCAGTCAGCACCTGAAACCCATGCTAAGCAAGACTGGCAAGACACTGGCAATTCATTGCATCTCGCGCCAGCCCACCGTAGTTTTCCAGTCCGTAGTAATAGAGAAATTAATGGTAACACTTTAGAATAACTACTCCCTATAAATCATGTATAAATGTATTTGTTAACTCTTAATTAACACTTTATCACTTGTTAACCTCTATTCTCACATTATTTCCCATAATTTAAATACATTATAAACACATCTATATTCTGTCTGCTTGTCTGTTGGCTGTTTGTTTGTATAAAAGAAGCAAAGAGGTGCATACTTCCAAACAAAATATAATCACAGGTGCTGGAGAAGTGTAGCGAGTATTTCACAAGAGGTGGTCTGCACACGTTTTTGTTGAAAGATATTTTCTAAAAAAAAAAATGTTTATACAGACAGCCAGGCAACAGTCAAGCAGACAGAAAATAGACATGTTTATAAATGAGTTATTAATGACAAATAATGTGAAAATAAAGGTTGAACAAAATGATAATTAAAAGTTAACAAATACATAATTTATAGGAAGTAGTTGTTCTGAAGTGTTACCAAATTAATGAATACATCACAGCTGAACTTGACTGCAAGCTTGTCCCTGTATTATACATGCATATACAAAGGTGACCCCAGCTGTGAGTACTCAGGCCTGACATGAGGCTACTACTGATGATTATGATCAAGCCGTGACAGCCAGGAATGTTTATTGTAAACAATCCAAATGACTGGTTGGCTTCATATTGACACAAGTGTGTGTCCATGAAGTGTGTTAATCCAGGACTATTACAGTGCTAGAAATGAGGCATGTGTATATGTCTGTGTGTGTGTGTGTGTGTGTGCATGTGTGTGCTAGTGTGTGTCTCCATGTATGTGTGCATGTATGTCCATGGGCTGGTACATGCTTGTGTTTGTGTCTGTAGGTGCATTTTATTTGTGTGTGTTCATGTTGTGGTGCTTGTGTTTGTGTCTGTGTGACAATGTATTAGCGTGTGTGTGTGTGTGTGTGTGTGTGTGTGTGTGTGTGTGTGTGTGTGTGTGTGTGTGTGTGTGTGCACATAAAGCACATCAATCCCTGTACACCGCCCCTCTTAAGCTCCCAGAGAGCTGCGGGATATCGTCTTACAAGCTGACTCCTGTTTCCCTTCAGCTAATTTGCGTGGATCACAAGCACTAGATATCCATCTGAATAAAGGTGGAGATGGCAAATCTCTTGCAACATGCTAATCTCCCCCCTCAGTTCTTCAAGGGTGACGCGGGGAAGTCCAGAGATGCAGCCAGGCAGGCGTGCCCAAACTCCGCCTTTCAATTTTTGTCGTGAAAACTCTTCATCTCTCATGTTCCTGCGTGCTGACGGCTCACTCGTCGCGGGGCTCGTCCTCGTCTCCGCGATGATGGGAGCGAACATTCCGCTAATGGATCCTCCGAGTTCCGGTGACATGGCCACTGACAGCAATGCATGCCTCATTCTAAGTCCATTTACAGAGAAGACAAACACCTCTGCCTTGCCTTCTTCGTGTTTTATTTATCTAACCACAGGGGGGAAGGAAAAGAGGGAGACATTCCCATTCAGTGCTATTTCCATAATCTGCAAAGCGATATGGACGACTCCACCTGTCTACGGTTTGACTCGGGTGTGTTGAAGTGAAACCTGGCAGATATTGCCCCTAGCAGTTACAATGCCTGGCCCAGACCTCATCTCCAACAGATATGATGTGACGGAGTTTTCGCGTGTGAGAGTGAGCGTGAGAGGTGGTGGGAATTGATGTCATTATATCCCCAACATCTGCAGATGGAAGCGACTGAAATAGAACCAAGTGCTTGATAAATATGTTATGGCATTTTCTAAAAGTCGGCTGCAAACTCGCCAGTAGCCAGAGAATCGGCCGTGCATATCTGCGCTTGGCCTGTTTTTATGCAATATATACTGCCCGTACAAAGCCAAAAGGCAGTAACTGCATATTGTCAAATTGAGTTTAGACTGGAAATTGACTTTATAACACCCCCCCCCCCCACCCCCCACCCCCCCCCCCCCCCCCCCCCCCCCCATCTCTTGCTTCTTTTTATTAGGAAGGTACATAATAGCATCACCACTATTATATCTACAACATTTGACTGGGCAGTATGACAACTTTAAAGGCATTTTTCTAATTTTCAGTGTTCATGCTGTTACTGCACTTTGCCTTTGTAGGGCAGTATACAGCACTGAAGCAACAAGGTTGGTTGGCTCTGTCACACACCAAACCCACAGCACGGTGGAGCAGGTGCACTCTCAGAAATATGGGGACAGTAGGGGTACAAATCTGTATCTTAAGGTACAATACGTATTAATGTACCAAGAAAGGCTAATATTTGGACCTTAAGGTACTGATGTGTACCTATTCAGCTCTGGAGAAGGTACAAACTAGTTGAAAAACAGTGGTTAAAAGGTACAATTATGTGCCTTTGAGGGTACTGCCGGTGTGACAAGCTTTGTACCCCTAAAAGTACAATTCTCTACCTTCTTTTCTGAGAGTGTGGTAAAATGGCTTCTGCTTTCCTGAGACAATCGGTACAACAGGGAGTCTGAGCTTTAGGGCAGTGTTCAGTGCGCGGGACGCAGTAGGAGGGGGGAGGTGACGAAACACAACGTTCCCATGTTGGCCCTTCCCCGCAAGAGATCAGGCCTCAGTCCAGGCCACGTGCGGGTGAGAGCCTGGTGCTCTGAACAGGGCTGTTACACAACATAAACACCAAAAGCAGAAGCAGACGGCAGCAGTCTCTGAGGACTCCCTGGTGTACGTAACGAGACATCTCAGGAGGGACCTGATGGATATTTCTGGAAAGAAACAAAATGTCCTTAACCTATCCTATCCTCCCCCTGTATGACACAGACCATTACCGTGTCCCTCCTAGGCCTCAGACGTTAGGACAGCAGTTTGACTCTCCACAACAGGCTAAGCAGAAAGGGGAAAGACACACAGGCACACACGCAGGAAACACACACACCCATGCACACACACACGCAAACACACTCACCCATGCACACACCTTCCTTTATTCCTGCTGAGCCACTTATTTCCATAAAAAAGTAATTAACTAAGACTATTACTAATGAACACACACACACATACACACATATATGCACACACACTTTTTAAAAGCTTTAGGAGCATAAAACTAACATAATGAGTTAGGGTTACTTGAGTGCATCACACACACACACACACACACACACACACAAACAGTGCGTGTTTCTTGTGCATGTAAGTGTGTGTGTGTGTGTGTGTATGTGTGTGTGTCTGAGTGTGTGTGTGTGTGTGTGTGTGTGTGTGTGTGTGTGTGTGTGTGTGTGTGTGTGTGTGTGTGTGTGCGTGCGTGTGTGCTGACCCTGTGTGGGAGGCACTGTTTGTTTTTGTTCTCGCTCTCACGAAGCGCCGATGTTTCTGCTTACACTCCCAAACCCCTGGGCCAGGAGCACAGCAGACAAGGCTGGGCCCCAGCCCTGACACCTACTGATTACACTCCTACATCCCCTGGCAAGGAGCAGAGCAGACAAGAAAGCACCACAAAAAGAGCACCAGGGCTCTTGGTGGTCACAATTTCAAACCCTTCAGTAAGGAAGAGCACAGACTAGATTGCTAGAAGCTGTACTGCAACCTGTCATAAGTAGCACAGGGCACTTAACTAGACCAGAGCACTTAGACTATTGGTCATACCCGTGTGTGTGTGTGTGTGTGTGTGTGTGTGTGTGTGTGTGTGTGTGTGTGTGTGTGTGTGTGTGTGTGTGTGTGCACATGGGTGCATGCATGTGTATGAGCTTCCAGTATTAGTATGCATCAGTATATGTGAATATATGTGTGTGTGCATGAAACTCATTACTGCATGTCAAACTCTTCAGCATAGCAGATGGGAGTACTACAGCAGGGCAGGCTGTAGAGCCAGTGCAGAGCAAGGCGCAGTATAGAAGTCCAGAGTCTGCACAGCATACAGCATAAGCAGGGGATAGGGAGAGGAACATGACTGCAGAGAGATGGTATACACACACACACACACACACATTCAAGCGCGCACACACACACGCACACACACTCAAACAAACACACAAAAGTAATCCACTTCAGCTACACAAAGGCAATCCACTGCCTTTGTTAGAGAGTGGAAGAGAGAGAGAGAGAGAGAGAGCGAGAGAGAGAGTACAGGGACTACATATATAGACTTAAGGCCACAGACACAAATAAACACACACACACACACACACTGCAGACACACTTTAAATTGACTTCATTTCTGGTCGTCCTATAGGGCTTGTGGGACTGAGCCACACCTCCACCTCATGGTGCCTCAGAACTGCAATATAGATTCCTGCTGTCTAGGATCCCAACTCTTTCTCCCTCCACAGTCTTTCACTCCTCTATACGCCACCTCTTCCTCCTCCTCTTCTTCTCTTCTCTTCTTTTCTCTTCTATCCTCTTCCTATCCTGTTCTCCTCATTTCTCCCTTTCAATTTTTTGCTCTTGTTTCATCCCCTTTCCCCTCCTCCTCTCTTCTGCTCTCCCCTCCCCTCCCCTCCCCTCCCCTCCCCTCTACTCTCTCCTCCTCTCCTCCCTCCATCCTTCGACCTATTGAGCTGTGTGGCTGTAGAACAAATTAACTCAGTGATCAGCCGCACACTTTCACAGGAGGGAAAAAATTGACCAGAAATCCTGAGCGTAATTATTAGAGGGCTCGTGGACAGGGCCTCCAATACTCTGGCAGAGAATATGCCCTTGGCACCAGCCCCACAGCAAGGGCTGATCAGCGAAGATGCTCGGGACAGGACACTAATCGCAAAACTATTGCATTCTGTACTATAATCAGCATAGGTAAAATTGCAAACCAGAGAGGGGAGGGGTTGATACGAGGTAATATATGCTACATTAGTCAGAGAGAGATAATCATGCACACACACACACAAACACACACACACACACACACAAATGAGACCACCCATTTACCCTAACCCTAACTCCCAAATATGGACAAATACGTTAATAAAGTAAAGTAAAGAACATTTAATCATGTCAACTACACAAGCAAGTAAAAACCCTGCAGTCACAGAGTAAGATCCCTCAAGGCACAAGACAGTACTGTGCCCATCACCTCGCCCAGGCTTTTGCTTTCTCACACCTCTAATGAGAAGCTCCAGATTCTAGCAATGCTAATAAAACAAAGACAGGCACTACACACCGCAGTCATAAAATACCTAAAATGTCCTAGAGAGAGAGCAGAACAGGACTGCATTTGTCAGTTTCTTTGAAGTCAACACAATAGGGTTTTTTCCAGGCCAATGAGAAACTCAAAAGAGTTTGAGAGTGCAGTTTATTTTTTGCTTGTGCATGTGCTGAAAGCAGGCTCTGCACACATCCCCTGGGCACTGGGTAAACAATTTGCCTTAAGTTTGAAAAACTGAGCAGAATAGTCATATGCAACCACATATGTTTCAACCCACTCTCTGAAATGACTCCACAAGTTCACTTTCAATGTGTGTTTGTGCGAGAGTGTGTGTATTTCTGTGTGTGTGTGTGTGTGTGTGTGTGTGTGTGTGTGTGTGTGTGTGTGTGTGCGCACGCGTGTGTATTTGTGTGTGTGTGTGTGTGTGTGTGTATGCACGCATGTGTGATTATGTGTAATTAAGTGTGTGTGAGTATGTATGACTATCTCTCTCTCTCTTTCTCTCTCTCAGTGTGTGTCTATGTGTGGGTGACTGGATTAAGTTCACTTTCAATGTGTGTTTGTGCGAGAGTGTGTGTATTTGTGTGTGTGTGTGTGTGTGTGTGTGTGTGTGTGTGTGTGTGTGTGTGTGTGTGTGCGCGCGCGTGTGTATTTGTGTGTGTGTGTGTGTGTGTGTATGCACGCATGTGTGATTATGTGTAATTAAGTGTGTGTGAGTATGTATGACTATCTCTCTCTCTCTTTCTCTCTCTCAGTGTGTGTCTATGTGTGGGTGACTGGATTAAGTTCACTTTCAATGTGTGTTTGTGCGAGAGTGTGTGTATTTGTGTGTGTGTGTGTGTGTGTGTGTGTGTGTGTGTGTGTGTGTGTGTGTGTGTGTGTGTGTGTGTAGATAGATAGATAGATAGATAGATAGATAGATAGATAGATAGATAGATAGATAGATAGATAGATAGATAGATAGATTTGTGTGTGTGTGTGTGTGTGTGTGTGTGTGTGTGTGTGTGTGTGAGTGTGTGCATTAGTTCATTATTCATAGAGTAGCCATGTTTACAAAAGGAATAGCTCACCAGGCCCTGCAGCGATATCTCCATGTGTGAGTCTGTAGCTGCATCAGGCCCATGCTGGAGGCCCATGCTGGGTAATGTGTGCATCTAAGCACTTTCATGAGAGCCCAGTCTAAGACGGAGCTACACCAAAACATCACTAGCTGTAAAACACCACGTTATTCAATAAAAAGCTTGACAGCAACACTAAATTGTCCTTCTTATCCACACACATACATACACTCTCACATGCGTACACAAATACAGACGCGCACACGTAAACACACACAGCTGCACACAAACACTCACCCGTGCTCACTTCATCACACTCTGATAACCATTTTTTATTTGCAACAAAGGTCAGGCAAGGCCTAATGTGCTTTACAGACACTTCAACCTTGTCAAGTGAGTCAGTGCTATAGTGCTAACCAACATAGTGTGTGTGTGTGTCTGTGCATGTGTGTGTGTGTGTGTCTAGTGTTTGTACATTCTTTCTTAGGGTCCAAGCTGTATAACATCACCCCTGATAATACCTGACTATAGTGGACTTGCATAAGCCATGGGTGTATGGTACTACGTGAACAGTAGCACAGCTTTACCTAACACGACTCCAGCTAAATGTAAATGAGAGACAGCTACTCTAAGAAACGATCTTAAAGAGGTGAAATGTAGCATGCTCTGAGGCTCATCTTGCTTTCCCATTTTTCTCTCTCGCTCACACATAACATATCTTCTCCCCTGCCATTTCTAAACATCCTCAGCAGCTGCAGAAACACAGAGCAGTAGATGCCAACCTCAATCCCATGGGGGTTTGGTTTACAAATAGCTGTCTTTCTCTTCAAAGGGCATTACGCGAGCACATCAAAGGTTTCCACCCCAATTCCGCAGCAGTGTATAACTTGAGTCAAAAGATCAAAGCTCTGCCAAAGCTCCGTTTTTAATTTTGTCATAGCTGCGGCTGTGTGGAAATCAAGACATTTTTTGAAAGAGAAGGTTAGGATTAGGACTTTGATGGGTTTCTAATGAGGACAGTTAATTGAGCTCCTATCTTCTCATTACACAAGTATCATGGGTACAGGTGACTTTTGCTGACGGTCCAGGAAAGAGAACAAAATCTGTAAATTAGAAATACAAATAAAAAAGGGTTCTTTGTGTTATGTTACCGACCCAAAATGGTACGCAATCTTAGATCGATTTACCCTTCTCAGGTTTTGGCAGCAGAATCTCGCCTATTATCTCATGTGTTTTGCAACAGTCTAATTTCAGCACAATTCTGAGTCATAACGATGATTTATTTTGCATTGTGAGTGAGTCAACGAACATAACCGTCTTCACATAATGAAGGCGATCAATAGGGAGAGCGAGTGCTGCACTGGAGGGAAAATTATCTGAGAACCAGACACCCTGCCATTTCCTCTACCAAGATGTTGACAAGGAAAAAAAGACAAAAAAAAGAGAGAGATAGAGAGGGAGAAAAATAAATAAATAAACCCAATCCCAGTGTCCTTGTTCTCATGGGCTCATGTGTCACAGCACACTTAAAACACCATCTTGGCTGGTTATTAAAATGAAGAAGGGAGCCAAGTGCAAGTCAATCTTGATATTAAGGCAATTCATCAACATATCGACAACCGGTCTCAGCCAATTCCGTGAATTTCATGCGTCCAGCAGCCCGAAACGCAATTACAAAACAGCAACACCACATTGCCTATAAAGGTGTGTCGTCTCTTTCTCCCTGTCTCTCTCTCTCTCTCTCTCTCGCTCTCTTTCTCTCTCATCTTTCTGCAGCTGGATTTAGCTTTGCCATTATCAACCAGGCAGGTAAGACAAATCTGGTTGTGGAACAAGAAAACCAATCGATGCTTTCATGAAGGTATTCTAACAACGCAGCAAGCACTTCCCCCATGAAATGACATTAGTCTGGGTCGCCGCCATGAATACTATGTACAGGACACATCTGAGCAGGGGGAGGGTGGCTGCTGCTTTGTGTCGTACTTTCTTTTACTTCACGGGGCCAGCTAGGGTTTCCATGCTCGCTGCCCTCTGCAGACAAATGCAAGATTAATAACCCTGATTGTGACTCTCATCCCTTCATCTGTCTTTTCTTCCCAGAAACAATGCTTGTTATTTTTAGATGGGGGAATTAAAGAAACATTCTCCGCATCAGAGGTCCTTAATGATTTAGGGCTAGGTTGGCAGGTGGGAGTTTAATGGGTGTGGATGACTTTTCAAAAACAAGCATCCAGGACACATCTTAGTATGGGAGTGCATGACTTTTTAAAAGCACAAGCATCCAGGACACATCCTTACTATCGGTACGAACAACTTTTTAAAAAACACAATGCATCCAGGGCACCTACCAGTAAGTTGCCTCTTTTCTTTTTGTATCCTTACCTCACTCCTCCTCTCTCAGTTTCTCTCTCTCACCATCTTTTTCTGGGTGTTTTCTTTATGTTTCTTTACCACCATCTGAGAAGGCCGAGTTGCCCAGAGTCAACCAAGTTTATATGTTAAAAACCAATCTGGTCCCACATACATGGAGGACCTGTACAAGACAAATACAGGTAAGGTTGAGTCCAGGTTTAGACTCCTTGCACTGCTTGTGCGTGCAACTTGAGTCACAAATGAGACTGGCATATGACACAGGAAGTATGAATGCTTTCACCTGTAAGTATGGGTGCAAAAAAAACAAAAAAAACGAGAAACGAGAAAACAAGAAATGTCGCTGTCATGCACATGTGACACATTCAAAACCGAGGTTGTAAACCGAAGTTGAACGATGCCTGTTATATGGTTAGATGTTCCCTTATACCATGTACTGTATAATGATGGTGTAGCTCTGTCCTGCAATTCCCAGACTACTCTGCATTGTGTTGGTACATGAGCTGGACACAAGAATCCCATATGTGTGTTCTCTTATAACACATCCTCTGTGGCCCTCACACGTGTGAAACATGAGGCTAGTATATGACCATGTGTGATAGCATACAGAGGTCATAAAGGTATCATTCTGTGGTGACTGCAGAATTTGATCAGGCTAGCACCTAATAGCTTAACACCTTCCTTCCCTGACTGTGTGGTTAGCATGCGTGACTACCACAACCAAGGTCAAAAACTTAAGTTCCTGTCGCTGCCCAGTTGTATGCTGCTGACGCTAATGCCTTTGTACACACAAAATGTTGTAGCTCCTTGGGCTCGTCCCTGGAAAGTGGCATGGATGGTAATCTAAACTGATTAGAATCAAGTGGCGCGCTACAACTAAAGCCTCTAACAAGAAGCTCTGCTGTTGTGCAATTCTACACACAACTCAACTCTGTTTCCTCCTACTGCAATTATACAGGGGTACAAACACACACACACACACACACACGCATGCACACACACACACACACACACCATCATCATGTTTGGGTAGCAACATATCATAATTAGCAATAAAAACAACAGTATAATCGAACAATTTAGAGGGCCGTGTTGACCTTGAAAGCTAGCAAGAGTAATGGCTAGGCTATAGTCATGGTTTGCATTGTTATTCCTGATAGCAGGGTTGATGGAAAAGCTCCTAGTACTACCCAAAGATGTAATGACACTGGTGGGGTTTAGTTTACAGAACCCTACAGCTAATGAAAAATGGAACAATAAAGGACAGCTACCTTGAAAAATTACATTTAGAAAGAAGCTGACCTAATACTGTACATGCACGTGTTTCTGCCTCCTACATGGATGGAATGGTGTGAGACACACACACACACGTGTGTGTAAAGCTTACCTAAAGAGTTGCTGGCAGTGACATATTACTATGTCATGTTAAATATGAGATGCAAATGTAAAACGTGCGATAAATGGGGAATGAGCCCTTCCGCACAGCGTCACGAGTGTATGTCTCCCCTCGTGTGGGAGCACAGCCATCTGCACACCAGCCCCAGTAGCAGCCACAGACAGCAGCAGTGTCCACAAAAGAGGATGTCCAAAAGAGAGAGAGAGAGAGAGAGAGAGAGAGAGAGAGAGAAGGATCACAAAAATAAACTGCAAAAGAAAAAAGGCTGACAGTGACAAATACACAGGCCAGGAACAGGTTGGGGGGGTTATGTGAACCCGAGATAAATAAGTAATACTTCCATATGGTAACTGCAGTGTAGAATGATGAATCACTCACAAAAAAAGAGAAAGAAAAATTCCCCCAAAATCCACTCATACTAAAACATGGATGCGAAGTGAAAGGGGATTTCAAATGAAGTGATTCTAATGATTGCTGTTAAGTGAAGTCATTAGGTAGTTATTATGTGCATGGCTAGGGCCATCCGTTTAAAACTCATTCCCATTTGTCATTGTGATCACACAGTGCACAGTGCACACATCGAAATTCAACCTCTGCATTTAATCCATCACACGTGTGAGCAGGGGGCAGCCATGGGCGACCCAACGGAGCCTGGGGAGCGGAGTGTGGGGATGGTACCATACTCATAGCACAGAGGCCTCCTTAGTCACTCCTTAGTCAGGGCAGGATGGAGAAGAGTGCTGGTCAGTCACCCCTCCCCCCCACCTATCAGTGAAAATTGAACCTGTGACCAGTTTGTAGCACAATGGTGCCGTTAATTGCCATTTTAGAGGGCTATCGGCCGTCTGTCTTTAGTGACATCTTTTCTCACAAATATCAAATGAATTGGTGGCCCCGCAGGCAAGGTCATATGGCAAACAAGCTCGCAAGCATTTTTTTTGGGACTTTCCTATTAGTGTAGCTGTTGGAGAGGCATGGGCTTCGCTCAGTCACTCATCTCCGCAATGAGTGATTCTGTCACAGTTCACCAAAGCTGTGAACTGCCAAAGTGTTAGAGTGTCACATGCTAATGGAGCTTATGGCCACTCCTACGCCTGTGGTCAAGTGGAATCTCAGATGTCCAGAGATCCACGGCCATTTAATTCGATCCCATTTATCATTTACCCCCCCTCAACTTGTACATTGCAGACTTCAGGATTTATCTAATGAAAGGGTTTAAACAAGTTTTGAAGAAATCATTCTAATGCTAGGTGACATTTTTCATTTTGAAGAAAACTATGCATTCGGTAGCCACGTTCAAAATGCATTGCTTATCTCAGCACAAGACCACATTAGGCACATTAGGCACACATGCATCTGTGAATACTTATCTATGCATGTGTGCTGACACACATATCTTAAGGTATATCGCAACAGCATGGCAAAATCTGTGGCTTTGTCTGGCACATTATTCATGTAATTCATGTCAATGTATTCATACTGCTGCTCAGGTATTCTGTGCAAAAGCAGGCGGCCCATGCTGTCCATGGCTGCAGTGGGCTGGAACAATACCTCACCCTCTATCTCTTTACCCATTACCCTTTTGCCAAGCATCCCCTCCAACACCCTCCTATTTTCCTTCATTACGGGTAAATGGATCTCCCGTCCTGGACCTTGGCACTCATCAGTTGTGATTTCTCCACACAAATATTTGTGTCGGATAACAATTTGGCCGCCTCGACGCACACACACACACACACACACACATACTGTACCTTCAGGCCTCGCTGCTTCCCCGCTGCTCCCGTTGAATTACAGCAATTTGCAGCTAGTTTTTTGTCATGTACGGGTGCCCTTTTAATCGTCCCCTCTGCATCTGCAATTCAACCCTAATGTTTCCTAATTCCTTCCAAATCGGCCACCTGACATCGAAGAATGAATCAGGGCACTATGAATTGCAGCTCACACTCATCCCCCACCTAACACCACCTGCCACCCTCCACTCTGTCCCTCAGTGGGAAGGCTATCTCTGAAATGATGCACTTTGGCACAACCAGGCCCACTCCCTCCTCTGTGTGCTCTGGGCTGGAGACTTCATTTAGAAGCAGGCACTGAGAGGCAGCAAAAGCGCTGTGGAGTTGAGCTGGAATTGTCAAGACCTATCAGGCGTCGATCAGTTGAAAACCTGTACCGCAAACCCCCATGTGCCTCTCTCCAACCCCTTTCCCCATTTCCTATGCACCCCCATCGCACCCCACCCCCCACCCCCTCGCAAAAGGGCCCTCGTAAATTATGAAGGATGTATTACCAGACAAAATGGAATGGGTGACAGTAAAAGAAATTAGAAGTCGGAATTGGGGGCTGTCACGGGAGCTTCTTCTAGGCAGCCCTGCTGGGTAATTATACCAAAATAATAAATTACAATTCCCTAAGCCAAATCCTCCACTGTGACTGATTGACGGAGGCACAGGTCTCCTAGGTAACTGGGTATTCCTGCAATATACTGTATGTATGGAACATCACAGAGGCAGACTGGGGAAAAATCTTATGGGGCAGATAATTACAGGCCCTGCCATTCCCAAACTGCAGAGAGCTGAGAAAACGGGCTTTCAGGCATGAATAATGTATTTGTGTTAGTTATTAAATAGTTTAGCCTGTCATCTACATAGTGCTAAATGTATTAATGTAGGCTAATGTTTGGGAACCAACTGATAAAAGTGCCTGCGGTTTTCCCCTAGAATGAGATGAGAAAGGTTAACATCTGCTCAACATTCCATTAATGATTGCTCATTTGTTCTTTTAATGACATTTATTTTTATTTCTTTGTTTTCATCTTGTGAAAACTGGTAATGTTGAAACCCACTGCACTGAAAATGCTGGTTAGAAAGTCATGCTGCTTTCTTGTGAAACTGGGACATACAGATGGCTAGCTTTCCCGATGCTCATTTAATTCTCACAAGGCGAGATTCCTGCAGTCGCGAGAAGTGTTTACCACTGCCGCCGCTAGGGACAGCATAGGACCACAAAGGTTTACGCTGAAGTAAAGATCTCACTTCCAAGGTTGACCCACCCACAGCAAGACTTGCAGTATTTAATTGACTGTAAAAGTGCTATTATCTCGTAATCCTCACGAGAACCTCACGAGATTCCTTCTGAGAACTGAGAATCAGGAAAGCTAACCATCTGTAAGCCCTGTTCTGGTCTGCATCTATGTGAGAACTGTTTCTATGTTCTGTAAGTAGGTC
The DNA here is from genome assembly GCA_027475355.1 of Coilia nasus. Classification (NCBI taxonomy): domain Eukaryota; kingdom Metazoa; phylum Chordata; class Actinopteri; order Clupeiformes; family Engraulidae; genus Coilia; species Coilia nasus. The sequence continues at coordinate 3,490,899 of CM050215.1, read as the reverse complement.
ACTACAGTATTGTATTTAAGTTTGGCAATACAATTAATAATGCTAACATGCTAATGTCAGTTTTCCTTTGCTCTTTACTAGAAACCTTGGCTCCTGCTTCTGCTTGGATCAAAGCAGAAGCCATTTTCTGCTCAACCGTTCACTTTCTGTATTACGATTATTGTTCTAGCACTATGGTAGTGCTATTGTGTCTTTTCCATATCCATTAAAAACCTCACCTTTTCATACAGTATATATACATATATCTCCTGCTGATAGTACTTTGCCCTAAAGGTACCTCAGCCTATTACCACTGCTTTTTAGCAGGACAAAGAACAAAGGCCCTCGCTGAAAAGTCAATTACAAGTTGTATGTCTGCACACTTAAGGTTGGCTCCTGTAACCTTCATCATTGTCTGGGCGCGTGCCAGCCAGTGCAACCACTCAGGGCTGTAATTAGGCAGGGCTAGCAGAAGGAAACGGTGGACTGGAAGGGATAATTATAGCGTTCAATAGATCATAACTTTACATGCTACCTCCAAGACCAGCAGGCGGATCATAACAATAATCCATTTAAGGAGCCACTCAGGTTTCAGTATGACAGAGATTAGGCTCTCTCTTTTGTGCTCATTGTTCTTTCCTGCTTCCTTTCTTTCTTTTGCTTGCTTTTTTCTTTCTTTCTCTTTTTATTCTACGCCTATCTTGTTTCTCCATATTTCTTTTCTTGTATCTCACTCTTCCATTCAGCATCAGTGCATCTTTCTGTTTATCTCTGTGCCTTTTTGTTTCATCTATCTATCTATCTATCTATCTATCTATCTATCTATCTATCTATCTATCTATCTATCTATCTATCTATCTATCTATCTATCTATCTATCTATCTATCTATCTATCTGTCTGTCTGTCTGTCTGTCTGTCTGTCTGTCTATCTATCTATCTATCTATCTATCTATCTATCTATCTATCTATCTATCTATCGGTCTGTCTGTCTGTCTGTCTGTCTGTCTGGTTTTCCTAATTGCCCCTCTACATTTTCCTCTTTGCCCACATTTCCTGACCTATTCAGTCTCTCTCTCCCTCTCTCTCAAACTTTAATCTCTCCCTCCCTCCCCTCTCTCTATCTCTCTATCTCAGTGAACAATAAGAGCATCTGAAGGTCATCAGCCCAGCCAGCCCCTGCGTCTCCACCAGCCATTATATTTTATCGCACATAAAATAAACTCTGTGCTCATGAAGAGTTATTATGGAGCCAATGTTCCTTCTGGCCCAGCCTCTGGGGCTCTCTGTGTCCACATGTTTGCCTTTTGCCTTACTGCTGCTGCGTCACCTTAGACTTCTACCGCACCACATCCACAGCCGCCTCCCCCTGCTGTCAACAGCTGACTGGAGCAACTTAGAATCACTTTAAAAGCTGCAGGGTTGGGTTGGACTGAGACTCGTTCATTATTTCAGTTCTGTGCAACGAGAAGAAAAAAAAAAAAAAAAACATGGCCAAGGATAATATAGATTTTTATGGGTTACATCAAATGTAAAAACGTCCCTGGAGACATCAGCAAGGGAGTACTTTATTGCTTTCGCTTCTTGCTTTTAATGATGGGAACAAACACATACACAGCTTAAACTATAACCCCAGCAAACCCTAATTGTGTGTATCTCAACTTAAGTCTGTGATACTCTAAGTCCCTCCCTCCCAGGCATCGCTTCCCCATCTCCTGTGAGTCTCACCCCAGCAGTTTCTTCGTCTCTGCCAAAAGTCAGACTCAGTGTTTGGTCGGGAGGCAGCACTACAGAGCTCTCTCCATCATGAAGGTTAGCTCTGCCAGCCCTGACAAAGGTAACTATGAGAGGCCACACTCAAACACTGACCTCAATCAGGCCGCAGAACCTCCGGGGGCAAAGCAGTCCTTTGTCAGGGGAAAAAGCCATTACTGAGCATGACGGCCCCGGTGGTAATAAGCACGTGTTCACAGCACAGTACAGCACAGGGCCTTACCTCTTAAGACGTGAGTTATGAAGGTGCAGGTAATATTTAACTCTGTGTCTGGCCTTAGGAAAACAATCATCATGTTTCAGTTGTAGCACACAGGTGAAGGACTGGCACAGTCCACTGGTGAAGGACTGGCGCAGGTCTGGAGCAAGAGGAACCATCTTAGAAACAAATGAGGCCTGGGGTCCGGCACACTTGCTCTTTATCCATTTCCAGTTTAACGCAAGGGGCAACCCCTATCCTTTTCCCCAGTAACATTTAAATAATCCATATTCCTTTTCCTAGTAACACAACAGCCATCTGTATCCTTTTCCATACCTATTTGTGTCATCTCTATCCTTTTCCATTGTATCACTACAGTTATCTACATTCTTCTCCCTAGAAAGTTTTTTTTTACTTTTAATTCTATTTAACTCTGTATAATCTACTCTTTTCTACTATGTGCATCTGTTGGCTTGCTCCAAACGATATCTCACTGAACTTCTATAGTGACAATAAAGACTTCTATTCTATTCTATTCTATTCTATTCTATTAACTTTTAAATCATCTATATTTTCTTTTCCAATAATTCAATGGATCATCCATTCAGGAGAAGAACATCAACCAGTCTACTGCTGCAGTTTCATCATTTTTTGAGTGAGCACTGGACTACTCCTCTCACCATCGCCCATCTTTTCTCTTTTCCCATTTCCTCTCATCATCCCCCCTTTTCTTTTCTCTTCTTTTTGGTGATTTCCAACACTTTTCCTAGTACCACATCATCTGTATTTCTTTCCTCTGACTTCGGTCATTTATATACGCCCCAACACATACATACATACACACCGTTGCTGCTGCAACTTTCAAACTCTCAAGGTAGACTTCTGTTTAACTTTGCCTTTAAAATGAGTTCAACTTTAAGTGAAAGCAGAAGGGACATTACATTATCGCAATTAAGGAGCATATTGGAAGCATATTGGAGGGCTGAATGGTGTTTAAATGAAATGGCAGGGGCCAGATGTAACATTCCCTGGACATTGCGATCGCAGGCTTCATTTGTCCATTTGACACCAGCTGGGCGAGGAGTGGGCAAGGCAGCAGCCCTCTCACTTTAGTCAGAGAAATGGAAATCTATTTGCTAATGCATATTATCAAAGAGGTTGCTTTCTCAGGTTTACCACAAGAACTTGAAATACTCTGGGTGTTAAAACACCTCTAAAGTGCTTTGATCTCCAGATTTTTCTTGGATCTCCAGCATCCTGTCAGCGTACCTGAGATGATGTCTCTCATCATCACCCTAAACCACCACCACCCCCACCCCATCACGTCAACTATCCACATTTCCCAGCATGGCCGTCTTTATCTCAATCTATCAGTTAGCCTTACATGTAAAAACATAATGCACACAAGCTAATCAAGCATGCTGATTGGAATATATTGGAATATATTCTATGAAGAAGAGGCACAACTTGTTTTTTTACCCACTGCAGCTGCATATATCATCATCAGCAGAATGCCTAAGCAACAATACACCTAATAGGCATGGAAGTATCCTACAGGATGATACTGTGGAGGCATGTTTATTGTAATTGAACACGGCACCCTCCGGCACCCATTAGAGACAAACACTTTCATCATCATCTCCGCCCTGCCTGACCAGTGGAAGGGTTTGAGGGGCAAACACGATGAAAGATACATCAAAGTGCCTAACTGGAACATGGCTATCAGCTAAATGCTTTCAGCCAGCTGACCAGCAGCTGGTTGGATGGCGTTGTGTGAATGAAAGGAATTAAAAACTGTGGGCCTGTGGTCATTTGTTTCCATCCTTACCGTTTAATGGAACATTAAAAGTTGAGGAGCTAGGGATTGTTGCTGACTTGTAAACATGGCTTTAACACACACACACACACACACACACACGCACACACACACACACACACACACACACACACACACACACACACACACACACACACACACACACACACACACACACACACACACACACACTCCCCAAGCCTGCATTAATTAGCATTTTAAGACAGCAAGGGAGCCACACACAAAAGAAGGAAAACAGGACATTTCCACATCAAGTCAGTCCCAATATTGTAATGCATGGTCCATGCTGCCATCTCCCAATGGTTAACATGTTTGTAGTTGAACAAAACTGCCTTTACACCTTTGGTCTTCTTTAAAATGCAAATCCATATGTTAGTTTTAAGTTAAGTTTTGTGTTTTGAAAATAGTGAGTATGTTTTAAAAGAAGGTTTTTCCACTGACTTTGCAAGTACAAAAGAAAGAATCCAACCTCATTGCCCAGAGTAAAACATGTTGTGCATTGCATCTATTACCTTTGGCCAGAAGCCCCATACTGGATTTAAATATATAACACAAACGCCTTTCAACGTTATAGAACGTCATGAGTCTAAAAGGTTTGGCAAAGCATGCTGCAACCATCTTCCACCCCTCACTTCATTTCAGCCATCCTCTCCTCTCCTCCCCTTTTCTCTCCTCTCCTGTCCTCCTCCTCTCCTCTCCTCCCCTTTTCTCTCCTCTCCTGTCCTCCTCCCACTCAATCACAGTCTCTGACACAGAAAACACATTAATGGCGTGTCATGTGGCATGGATGGTGAAAGCACTGGCCTGTTGCTGTGTGCGTGTCGGGCATGCTGTGGCCTAAGAGCCCCAAAGAGCAAAGTGCTGTCGATTTATTTTTTATTTAGCACTTTTCTTTCCACGAAACTGTTCCGAGCTGAAAGTCTACACTACTATTTCTCTCCTCTGGGACCTCTCCCAAATTTCTCTAGATGCCACATGCCACATTTTTTTCCTTTTTTTTCTTTTGGACTAAAGTTGGAGTGAAAGACTGTGATTTCTCACAGCTCGTGCTGAAAAGGAAGTGTCTCTGTGCTGAGAGAAACTCACACCTACCGGCAGAAAATCCATCTGGAGTAATGAGCGCCCATCTTATCGGGGGCGGCTCTGGGATATCTGATTGGCACGAGACGATAGACGAGAGCTTTCAATGGGCCATGGTCTAAGTGCCTAATGCATGTGATTTGCTGCAAAGGTTCAGGAGGAATTCTGCCAGTGATAAATGACCCTTTTTAGAACATTTCTGTCATGACAGTCGGCCCGGCTCTGGCCCTGGTATGGGCCTGATGTAGCGTGGACAGGTAGGATCTGTTTGAAACCAGCATCAGGTATTTTTCTTTAGACCCTGGAGCAAGGAGAAGATGCTTTAGCACTGTGCCTCATCTTTTGCTTGATTGGTAGTCGTGTTCACACTCCGCCGATAGCCAATCACATCTGAGATACTGAGAGTATGCGGTAACCTCAACCCAGACAGTAAGAGCAAAGGATACTGAAATTCAAACAGAGACCTAGGTGACCCCCCCTCCACCACCGACCCCTCCCCTCCGCCTCTCAACACACACACACACACACACACACACACACACACACACACACACACACACACACACACACCACTGTTCGATCTGGCCGAAGGAAACCATAGAGAGCCCTGCCCTTTAAATACCTCTTCAACCAGTTTGAATGCCCTGAAATGTAATCTGGTGGTGAACACAGCAAGGGCTGAATTTGAGCTGTCTAGATACTTTGCAGTCCATCTATATCGCTACTTTCTTGTTAGCTTGTGTGAATACTGAGTGGGGGCATTTGCACACCACGCACTCCTCTCAACTCAAAGAAACATCAGGGCCTCAGCATGGAGACATTGATGAACTATCAGGTTCTTGGATGAGTGTGAAAAAACAGACAGCTTTGACACATCCAAGGCTTTGACGCAAACTAGAACTATGAGGGAAAAAAAAAAGTGCATATGAATAAGAGAAATAAAGATGTAGAGAGGGAGAGAGAAGGAGAGAAAACATTGCCTGTCAGCCTGTGTCTTTCAGCAATCACACTGAATGCTTTATTTGCCTCTTGACAGAAACAAATGAGAGACGTGTTAGTATCTTCAGTATTTGAGGGTCAGTAGAGCATTCGGGAGGACAATGAGATGGATAAAGCTGTGAAAAACTGTAACCAGACAAGGCTGTAATATGCGTTAAAAGTCCGTCCTAAATTAGGCCCAAATGTAGCAAGAATGGCTCTGATCGCCTGGCTACTGAAGGGAAATACTTTGCTGATATTTTATAACTTTGGCATGATTGGAATTTGAAGGGGAGAAGCCTACATTTGCTCAGCATGGATTTGCTTAGCTGGAAACATCAGGTTGGAATTCACACACTAATTGCTTTGAAAATCTGCAAAACAAATAAAAATAATGTTGGAGGTGCACTGACTAAATATGGCCTTTAGCAGAGTGTGTGCATTGCCAGAGAAGTAAGACCCCTACAGGAGTTGCACCTACCTGGCAACAGTGGAGAAATATGACTCATCATCCACCTAATTAAGGACAGGTGAGCATGTGGAGAACTATGACTCAACATCCACCTAATTAAGGACAGGTGAGCATGTGGAGAATTATGACTCAACATCCGCTTACTTCAGGACAGGTGAGCATGTGGAGAACTATGACTGATCATCCGCTTCCTTCAGGACAGGTGAGCATGTGGAGAACTGTGAATAAGCTCCACTTCGAAGTGCTGAGCATAAAGCGTGAAGAACTGTGACTCAGCATAGGTTAGCTTTCCAGCAGGTCAACATATGGAGAACTGTGACTCAGCATGTAATAGCTTTAGATGCGATAAGCACAGAACATAGAGGCTTTGCATACGTGTCACTCCTCAGGAACTGTGTATGAAGAGGCTGCATACATCCATATACTATACTGTAGGTAAGCATGGAGTGCAGTCACTACACAAACTACTGTAATAACATGAGAGTCCAATGCATTTAACACCTGACAAGTCACACAAAACGAAGTCTGTAGGATTAGCAATGGGGTTAGAAATTTGTTCTTATCTGAGAAAGGCTCTACTTTAGTGTCCACAGGGACTGGAACTTTAATACAGCAATAGAACCTCCAAGCTTTCAGACTGTATGTGTGTATATGTTTTAGTACGTAAAGGAAATTTCTTTGAGTGACAAGAGTGAAACGGAGGCCTTCACCATGCTAGGGAGGTAAGAAAAGAGCACTCAACAAACTGAAATGATTGTAAAATGGGTCTTTGGTAACCACTTTAAAAACATGGCCAGAACACCTCACAGACATTATATCTCTGCTGATTTTCTTAATTCATGAATTATTAATTCAGTCTTTGTGCAGATACAAAAAGAGAAGGTCAAAAGGGAACACTCAAAAGACAGAAATATCAAAGGCAAAGGCAAAGTTTTATAAAAAAAAAAAAAAAAAACATTATTATCATTATCAGCTCCGTCTCCGATATTACTTTGCTGTCAGCATATAATTTAATATGTCGTGCATATTGTGCCAGACCATGTCTAGCAGCCTTTCTTTGGCGAGGCATTAGCCAGTAATACAGGTACGAAAACTTCAACGGCCAGAGAATACTCTCCATACAATGTTGGCCATTCGTACATGTCAAAAGCTAACCGGAGGGTAACCAGCTCAGAGTCCTTTGATGGGGCTTAGAACTGCCCCCCCCCTTCACACACACACACACACAGACACACACACCCCAAGCAAGCCAGGGCTCAATACCGCCAGTAATTCCTGCTTAAATCCTATTGACTGCTTTGATGGCGAAACACGGACAGGAGGGCTAGATTAAAACATCCCCCAGAATCATCCGTGTTCGCCGACACACAGGATTTAAAATCTTGCTCCTCTGCTCTGCTACAGTCCATGTGCTTCTCAGTCCAGCGCCATCCTCAGGATGCTCAGCACAGCAATCCTGGGATAACTGGCCGAGGCAAGCGGGAAACCCAGGGGAGGAAAAATGTAAATATGATGGATGGACGGGTGCTGTATAAAGCCCGGCACATATGGGGTGCTATTTTCTGCGACTGCTAAGCTGGATCACTCCAGCTCACACACACACACACACACACACACACACTGGATGACTCCAGCTGGGCCTGAGGCGGTATCCTTCGCACTGTTTGGCAGAGTATATAGTGGCGCCAGGCAGGAATCTAATCACTTGAGCCGGCCTTCAATCTCAGCAGGGAGCACGGAAAACCGCAAGCCTGTGCCTAAAATATGAGCAGACTAATCGATGGTAGCAGGGTATACGTCTGAACTTGCTTTGAGAGTGTGTGTGTGTGTGTGTGTGTGTGTGTGTGATGGAGCATGTGTATGTGGGTGTGTGCACATTTATGTGCGCACATGGGTGGGAGTGTCGGTGTGCACATTTGCTCTAATGACTGAGGATGTGTATGTGTGGAAGTCTGTGTGTGTGTGTGTGTGTGTGTGTGTGTGTGTGTGTGTGTGTGTGTGTGTGTGTGTGTGTGTGTGTGAGAGAGAGAGAGAGAGAAAGCTGAGTAAATGGTGTTACATCAGCAGGAGACAAAAGAGGGGAAGTGTATGTGCATTTTTTTTATTATACTTAGTAGTCTGGTGCCAACATATTCCTCAACTGTTGAAGGACAGCTCAGATTTGATGTTGACCCACTGTCCTCACACCATAGTACCCAGCGCTGATGCTCGGGGCCATGAGTTGTCTGCTATTAATGTGTTGCGCTAGCTTTAACAAGTGCAGCTGCTGCAACCCCCTCAGCAATCACTTGCAATGCCGAGGCACGGCATGAAAAATGCATGAAGGTCTTTCTCATGGCAAGCACATCCACGGCTGAATCACGGGAGTCATGTGGCCTCACACATGCCACCCACTCCAGCCTCAGTGCCAATCATCGCCCTCCACGGCCCTCATCAAAAGCATGCTAATTACCAGCCCTTGTCAGGGCTGGAGCTGCCCACCAGAGAACTGATAGTATGCTAGCAGCTGCTGCAAACTTCACTGCAACTATTACACCTGCATTAGGCAATGCATTTGCCAATGAAATAGGTCTGTGCGTGTAGTAGAGAATGCTACAACAATCAAGACCTTAAATGCAATTTTAGTCATTTAGTAACAGGAGTAGTGATAATTTATCTGGCAGTCATTACAACGGTATACTGTTGCTATTATTACTGTACCAACAATGGCGGTTGCTGCTGCTAATTCACAACTAATGATTGTTGCAACTAGAGTCTTTCAAAACAAGGCTAAGGTCAGTCTGTAAATAAGATCAGAAACAAACATAGCAAACCAAATACAGATAAGCAAAAGCAATGACCTGTTTTCCAGAGGACAGACTCCACTCGCAGCCGGTAAAGAGAGGTGTGGAAATTATTTTCAGTGTTTACGGCTATTGCGGCATATCTGCAAAGTCAACTTAATGTAGTTCATTTTGTAGAGCCCAATACAGACCAATAATCACAAATATACAGTAATAAATGATTTACATAATAAACATAATTTAGAAGTGTAATTAAATAGTTTAGCTCATCAATAGAATGTTTTTGTAGTGTCAGAGCAGCAAACCCCTTCCAACACTACTGATGACAAGGAGCCCATGACAGAACAGATAGTCTAACAGAGTTATTTAAACTAAGATAGTCAGTTGTAATGTAACAAATAACATAGAGAATAGACATGATATATGCTAAATTGTTCAGACATTCAGAAAGATGTCAGCACTATAGCCTAATATATTTTAAGAAATGGAGACAAACAGCCTAAATTCACTCATCAATTTTACACAATCACAGTACAGGCTAAATTGTAAAAAAAAAAAAAAAAAAACTTCAAGTTATGTTATTCAGCAAAATAGGCTATCTCTTATTGAAATGATCCTGCTGGTGAACTCAGTAGGCATGGAGAGGCCAGGACTGCAGAGGCAACAGGTAGAGAGGATAAAAAATAACTAGGCTAAAATGTCATGTGACATGTTGCACACAGTAGTGATGGATAGATTCTAAATGATACTCAGTACCAGTTCCATTTATTTGAATTCCTCCTCCATGGAAAAAAGTGTGCCAGGTTTGGGCATGAAACTCCCAGGTTGAAAAAGGGGCCCACTGCAGTCTGTTTGTGCGCAAATTCTAAAGATTTTGGTCTCAGGAATATTGTGCTTCCATGAGCCATTTCTTGTCTGGCTTCCCACCTGATGCCCCAACAGAATGTTAAACTGTTTTTTAATTTCCTACTATGCATGCGGGAAGCTCTATGAAACATGTGTACAGTTGCTAACAATGACATTGAGCCATACTGTGGCACCTTATAGCCTATTAGCCATTCTCTGGAGGCCTAGACCTCGGTCTCACCAAAAAGAACATCCACCCAAAGTTTGTCTACAGCAATGTGCGATATAGCAGAACATGATATGACATCAATGATCTATGCTATGCAAAAAAGCTAACAACAGCAGACCCACTTACTCTGAAAGGTAAAAAAAAAAAAACAGCCAGAATAGAGCTGGTCAAATCTCCTTCATATGACAGTGATTTTGTGCAAAGAACTGGATGAACATGTTTTTATAGCCCATATACCTGTACTAACTTGTTGAAAAATAGTATAATATTGCTCCTTTAAGTCTTTTTCTGTGTGTCTCTTGACCCATCACTGCAATGTTAATACCAACATTGTGCCCTACAAAAGCAAAAGGCTCTAACAGTTTGGGGTGAAAATTAGTTATTGTCATTTTCAGAACAATGAACAGAAGTAAGTTTTATCATATGGCCAAATATCTTGAGTCGGTTTTGTTGTGTTTGGAAAAAATAGGGTGTTGTCTTTGCTAACACGGAAAGACACATGCAAGCAGAAGATTTGTGAAGTAATTTTTCTCAGTGATGAGTTAAGGTCTTTTGCCTTTATAGGCCAGCATTGCTCCAGCTATTACCTTTTTACTTATCTAGTAACACTACATGTATAGTATATTTTACCTTATCTACAGCTAGCAGTTAGCACCCTCATTATTACCCAGAAAGATTACTGTGATGGGCTGTTCTCTGCAAAGTGAAATTACGGCTACGTCTACATGCATTAGAAGCTGATGTCAACATTGTTACAGCCGTTGCTAGAACTACATTTTTTTGCTTAACTGTATTATGGCTATAGAGTGATGGTAAAACTACCACTAACAGAAATGAGCCATTTCATTCTGTCTGGCTTTTTTTTGGCCAACGTTTCTTTTTTAAATTATTAATTCAGTATATTATTCAGTATATTACACCACAGTCATGCGCCAGGAGAAAAAGGTACTGTAATTAACTTAATGTGTAAATTAATATTGATGATAATAAAATAAGAAGTGATTTCATATTGGTCTTATGAGATACCCCATAACGACATAATGAGTTTGCAAGATGAAAGAATGAAAGAAAGAAAGAAAAAAAGACCACTGCTCTTGTGTGCATGGGTTCAGGGATACAGTTTCATTTATGCTCTAAACCTCCTGCTTTGGCAAAATGGTTGAAAATGCCTGAACCTTCTCCTTTCATTTCATCTCTCTCTCTCTTGTCATCCTGGCAGCGTTGGTTTGGATTTGAAATTATCTCAAACATATTGGAAAGGGGGGAGGTAATTAGTGGGGGTGGAGGGGGGGGGACTGGAGATGGAGAAAAGAAAATGAGTGATTACTGCATGAAAGAGTGCCAGTTGCATTGAAAGTGCTGACAAAGTGGACGCTTCAATTAATGGCTCCCGAGATCTTAGCATGAGTCAAGGATAGGGTGGAGGGCTGGTGTGTGTGTGTGTGTGGGGGGGGGGGTGTCAGTCCCTTGTCATCGGGCACATTTTCAACTATGGGGTTAAGTCACTGGTTCCTGGGAAAAACACTTAAGTTTTTATGTCTCTATGTCTGAGGCTGAACCATGGCCACGGCCGACTTAATGGAATACAAGATAAACCTTTAAATAAGAAAGCAAACAAACAATAAATGAAAATGAATGAAGATGATCATTACCTTGCTTATTTAGTAATGGAAAGAAGCAACTATCCACAGATAATTGTAATCTTGAAAGGGCATTAGGAATACTCTTTTTAACTTATTTCTCTTACGTAATGTGTACTTGCACAACTATTGCTACAAACTGTATATGCATTTCTAGCCCCGATGTTGTCTGTCTCCCCTTCCTAATGGACACAGAAGAGCAGTCCTTAAGCCCCAGGAAAAGCCTCAGGCGCACCCTGTTTTTAGTGGAAAAGGGTTTTCAGGGTTTCAACAGATAAAAGTGTATGTGTGTGTGTATGTGTGTGTGTGTTCTTTTGTATGCATATATTTGTGTCTTGTGTATTTGTGTCTTGTGTCGTGTGCTTGTGTGTACGTGTGTGTATATGTGTGTGTATATGTGTGTGTTTGTGTGTGTGTGTGCGTGTGTGTGTGTGTGTTTATGTGTGTGTGTGTGTGTGTGTGTGTGTGTGTGTGTGTGTGTGTGTGTGTGTGTGTGTGTGTGTGTGTGTGTGTGTGTGTGTGTCAAACAAATGTAGCTATAATGTAGCCCTGGCTCCGATATGGGTCTGGTGTGGTTTGGCATGACCCAGCACGCAGATCCAAATGGCCGACACAGCTGCAGAGTCACAACCTCTCAGCAGCACACACCTCCCGGAGTGCCTCCCACACACCTGCTCGCGCTCCTGCTCCCGCCACAGGGGCATCACTGGTGCATCATGGCCATCACACCATACATTAGGGAGAGGCTGTCGATGAGTCTGTGTGTGTGTGTCCAGTGTGTGTGTGTGTGTGTGTGTGTGTGTGTGTAATTGTGTGTGGATGGTATTAGTGTGTGTTTGGCGATGAATGTGTGTGTGTAAATGTGTGTGTGTGTGTGTGTGTGTAGAGGAGGGTGTTGTGTGTGTGTGTGTGTGTGTGTGTGTGTGTGTGTGTGTGTGTGTGTGTGTGTGTGTGTGTGTGTGTGTTGACATTTTTTCTTGTGTGTTGGTGTGTGTGTATCTTTGTGTGTGCGTGTGTGCGTGTGTTGATGGTTTTTCTGTATGTCTGTGGATAGTATTTAAGGTGTCGTCGCAGAGCTCAGATACAGATTGTCTGTGCTGTGCGGGAGACAAGAGAGCTGCTGTGTGCTAAAGCTCTGTGCTGCCCCAGATAGAAACCAGCTGCAACAATAGCCTATTTGTGTGAGAGTGTGAGTGTGTGTGTGTATGTGTGTGTGTGTAAGTGCGAAGGAGAGAACAACCCAGCATGACATCGGCAAATAAAAGCTGTCTGTATCACTGGATGTTGGACAAGCTTAAAAATGCCACAATAAACTAACAGAACCTGTCAGGTAATAATGGGGTAAAAAACCTTCACTTTTAGTTTGGTTTTATTTTGCAGTTTATCCCCCCACAGATCTAAGCCTGGAAATGCGGTGGGTACACCGAAAACCTAGCCTGGTAAACCAGCCCCTCGTACTTCATTTCATTTTATACAGAGGGTCTGGCCTTGCTGCACTGAGAAACGATTTCTTCCTGGAGTTGTGGACTCTGCTGAAATTTAAACGAGTGGCTCTGCCTTTACTCAATCACTCAATGTCTGGTTGTCACATATGCAATTAGCCTGCCTAAACACTACAATTCAAATGTAGCACACAAAGTCAACATCATCACTCACAAACACTCCATCTGTTCACTGATTGGCTCGGATTCGTTTGGTCCGAATACATGAATGTCAACAGCAGGAAGGCCAGACCCTCTGTACAAAATGAAATGAAGTACGAGGGGCTGGTTTACCAGCATAACCCAAATCCCCCCTGTGGTCCCCGTCAGTACCCCTGTGGCCCCTGCGGGTGCCCTGTTGAGGTGGCCCCTCCAGCCAGCTCGCTGCTCTAACAACACTGGGTTAAGCAGCCTCATTAAGACAATCGAGCAGCGACAGGCCTGCACCACCTGGGCCTGCACACACACACACGCGCGCGCACACACACACACACACACACACACACACACACACACACACACACACACACACACACACACACACACACAAACACACACACACACACACACACACACACACACACACACACCCCAGGTGGCCGCTGGGCACTCAGCTGTGCTCTTGCTGGGCATTTCACACCTGCAGGGATGTTTAGTTTATTGTGATCAGAACCCCCCCCCCTCTTCCTGAAAAGTCCATCCTCTTAAAGATCATCACACTACAAGGTCATGGAAAACCTAGCAAGCATGAGACCATTTTCACATACAAGAGAAAACATAGAAAAAAATACTACCTCATTCTTTGTCAAATTGTTTTAAGCATTCCGAGGGAAATAACCGGACAGGGTTTTTACATGCCTTTCTGTGTCATAGAAGATGTCCATTGTTTTTTGGTCTTGTTATACAGTGGTTATAAGTATGTAAACACAATTTTGAGATATGTAACAAAAACACTTTTAAAATGCATCTTGTATCCTGTCTTTAAAAGAAACAAACAAACAAAAACGTTCCACTGAGTCCATAACGCTGTAGTACAGTCTTAAACATGAGATGTGTGAGGGCTAAAGCTTTCCTTGGGTCTCTGAACCATCGTAGACAGGTTGTAGTGGCTCAGGGTTTTTTGTTGCTTAGTAAACCAGCCCCCAGACCTCATTTCATTTGGTGCAGAGGATCTGGCCGTGCTACCATTGATTTAGGTACCAGCCAATCAGCCAACAGAGGGAGTGTTTTTGAGGAATGACTTTGACTGTGCGTGCTACATTTCAATTGTAGTGCATAGGCAGGCTAATTGCGTATGTGATGACCAGATGTTAGTGATTGGGTAAAGACAGAGCCACTTGTTTTCAGCAGATTTCACATGACAAATTTCAGCAGAGTCCACATCTCCAGGAAGAAATTGATTCTCAGTACAGCACTGCCAGACCCTCTGTACAAAATGAAATGAAGAACGAGGGGCTGGTTTACCAAGCTGGGTTTTTGGTTCAGTACCTACTGACATTATGGATGTACAGTACTGTGCAAAAGTCTTAGGCAGGTGTGAAAAAATGCTGTCAACTAGAAATGCCTTGGAATGGAAGTGTTAATCATTTATGTTCATCAATTAACAAAATGCAGTGACTGAACAAAAGAGAAACCTAAATCAAATCAATATTTGGTGTGACCACCCTTTGCCTTTAAAAGAGCATCAATTCTTCTAGGTCTATTGTTTAGAGTTTTTGAAGGAACTTGGCTGGTAGCTTGCGCCAAACATCTTGAAGAACTACCACAGATCTTCTGTGGATGTATGCTTCCTGACATTTACAACCAATTTGGTATATTGGTTGATCATACACTTGACTATAATCCTGCAAAATCGCTAACATTGTATGTACCCCTGTGTGTGTACACTTTGTGTGCACCTGCCTAACACTTGTCAAAAAACAACTTATGCCCATCCTATGCCTTAAGTCCTTTCAGCCTTATGGGTGTTTTAACATTAAACATGTGGACGGCTAATAAGATACAGTACTGTCCAAAGATTTAGGCAGGTGTCTTCAAACCAGCATCAGTTCACACACAGGGGTACACACAAAGTCATATGTATATGTGGCCTTTTTCCTTTTCTATAATGTCTATCATAGCATGCTTATAACAAGGCTGTGTGAGTCTTGCATGCCAGTGTCATGCATAACCTGATTGCTGAATATTGTTTCACAAAAAGAAGAACCTTTACTCTGAAGTATAATAAATTAGTGTATATAAGTAATCTTTAATTTAAATGTTTCATAAAGCTATTGATGTTATATATTATTAAGGTATTATGAAATTTTATATTATGACTATATCAAATAATACAATATCTAATGTATTTTTAATGGAACATATTGAAAAAAAAACATTAGGCTGCATAATTCTCTTTGAGCAGCTTTTATGGTTCTGAACAGGCTTAATGCCTGTGAAAGCATTCCACTACAGATAAAATATTCATCAGATCATTCACCAAAATGGTGGGGGAGGTGGGGAGCAGTAATGGCCTCCTCTACTCTGTGAGCGATACTGGTCCGGCACTGAGACAGGTTCAGCCCCAAGCCATGGTGGCATGGCTCGGTCTGGGGATGTGTCTGACTAATAGCTTCCTGAGGGAGCACGGGAGTGAAGTCACAAGGTGCACCCTGCCAACTCTGAGGCAAGCCGACACCATGACCCGGAGCCAAACACAACCGCCATTACGCAAACTGTCACACCATCATCTGCTAGGATCCATCACTCATTTTCTCTCTCTCTTTCTGTCTGTTATCCCCCCCCCCCCCCCCATCTCTCTGTCTCTCTGCCCAGGTGGGGCCAATTCGCGCAGATATAGAAGCGCTCATCCTTGGAGATGTCATTTGGTAATCACCGCCCTTGTCCCTGAAAGCACTATTACCCTGGAACTTTTAATGGCCGTCTATTACTTGCCGAGGAGAAGCGATGGGATGGATTGAATGACTAGGGAGAGATGGATAGGTGCGTGAATGGATAGATAGATGAATAGGAAGAGGATGAGAGTGGGCATTCACCCTGTGATGGTGTAATAGACTCATCATCCATAGAGCAGTGTTCTGTTCCTGCCCCTGAGCCCTGTGTCATCCATCTTGTTGGGGCAAATGCATCCCCGATGGAGGGGAGAGAGGGGTAAATTGCCCAGGCTGTCTGCACAGTGAAAATAAACACAAACACCAATACCCACACACGTGCAGCCAGGACTATGTGCACGCTTATACAGACACACAACACACACACACACATTGCACGCAGATGCAACACAGATATTCACAGACACAGGCACACACCAAGCCCCCCTAAACACACACACACACACACACACACACACACACACACACACACACACACACACACACACACACACACACACACACACACACACACACACACACACACACACAAACAAGCATAATACACATGTGCAGCCAAAACTATGAATGCAGTTATACAGACACTCACACACACACACACACACACACACACACACACACACACACACACACACACACACACATTGCCTATCAAATACTAACACAGAGGTATATCCAACCTGCAGTACTGAAAGGCCATATGCAGGTATGGGACGTGTGAAGCCACGCACTGCTTTGCCTTATCACAGTGTTAATTTTCCATCTGGGGGCTTCTCAATGTAGCTCAATAAAACTCCTCACGCCCCATTGAGCTTCATGGCTCTGCCATAATGCAAGAATCAGAGCGATCCGCTGCTGTGGAGTGAGTTACGGCTTATCATTAAGTGATTGAATTATATTCCCCCCAATGTGCCCCCACTGACTCGCAGACAGCACAGCAACACACATATGGGTTGTGAAAGGGCTTCAGCCTCGATATCAACCTCACATTAGTGCCCTATATGGGCTTTAAGCCACGAGGCATGTAATGCAATCATATTTTTTCTTTTTTTCTTTTCGTTTCTTTTTTATTTCTTTTCTTTTAGATGGAGGCTAACCTCTTGTTCCGTATGCTGCCAAATGAGTTGCAGAATGGGACTTGTTCCATAGCCCATGCCCTACCTGTCACTGCAATGGGGTCAGATTCATTTTGTCTTGGGTGAGGTTGGGTTTTATGACAGGGTCGGGGGTAGTTGTGGGGATGGGGAGTGGCGGGGGCCTGATGAAGGACTCTGGCATGAAGCTTAGCGACAGATCAGCACTCGAGAGGAGACAGAGCTGGGAGAGGCATTGGGTAAGGGTAGGTAGCTGGGGATTGCAGGTGTTCATGCCTTCACCCAGTGTGTGTGTGTGTGTGTGTGTGTGTGTGTGTGTGTGTGTGTGTGTGTGTGTGTGTGTGTGTGTGTGTGACAGAGAGAGAGAGTGTTCATGTGTGTGTATGTGTGCACCAATGTATAAGTGTATGTTCTTATTTGTGGGTGTAAGTGTGTTTTCTGTGTGTGTGTGTGTGTTTGTGATGTATTAGAGGGCATGTGTAGAGGAGATAGGTCATGACCATGTAACTCTCGTGAGTGCAGGATTAGTGGTCTGTGCTATCTGTTATGTGTCTGTACTGCTACTCCCCTGTACACTATGAGGATGCCCTCAAGGAATAACCTCAAATTGCCTCAGACATCCCAAATCTTTTTACAGGAACGCTGAGTTCCTTAAAAATGGAAAAATACTGTACATTGAACCCCATGCAGGGCACAAAACAGTTGGGAGACTCTTAAATAAATAGAAACATACTTATTGTATAGATATATATTTCCAAAATGCCTTTAGGCAGTCTACTCTGCTTATGTTTTATATATAAGCACATTTATTTCAGAACCAAGTAGGGGGAAATACACTCCTACCCTTCATTTCCCCTGCACACACATACACACACACACACGTGCGCGCACACACACACACACACACACCCACACACACACACACACACACACACACACACACACACACACACACACACACACACACACACATACCCTTTTCCCCTTGCTGCTTAATGCAGAGCTGAGCTCTTACACATACTCTTCTGCTTCCAGAGCTTTCTGAAAACACAAGCAAGAATGCACCCCTTCACCATCACTGCACACTCAAACACACACACAATGCACATTCAGGCACTTACACATGAACTCACACACACACAGACACACACACACACACACACACACACACACACACACACACACACAGACACAAACACACACACACACACACGCACGCACACACAAGCACAAGAAACCAACAGAGACACTGATGCAAAGCAGGATGAGGCACAGTACTGTAGTGCCCAGGAAATTATTATCACTGAGAGAATCAGACAGGCCTCAATGCAAGACGGCTCATGTGTCTTACATAACAAGAACACTTAAGTCAAACTTCCCTGATTACATCTTCTCTGATTCTCTTTTCCTCCTCTCGTCTCATCCCTTCTTTTCTCACTTCCCCCACCAACCAACGAGCCACCACCAACCAGCCCAAAGGAGACAGGGCTCCCCTCACAAACTGAGTTCCTGTCTTTTTTCCCTTTCATACCTCAGTGCTTGCTATTGGGGGTTCATAGTGGGACTATAAAAGTGTACATATACACCTCTTCCTGTATATTACCAGTGGATATGCAGATATAATTGAATTAAACTGAAATAAACTGGAACCAAGCATAGAAGCCAGCAGTCTTGCGGACCGATCTGCACCTAGACCTGCTGCTTATCCACAAGCGCTGAGTTTGTGCAAGAGCTCGCTGCTATTGGAATACTTCATACTGTACCATACTGTATCCCATATATAAGCAGTCCATCTCAATCAGATAAAGAGAAGGGACATTATTGCAGACATTGATGATTGCATGGCTCATTCAGTACAATTGGTCATTTAAAATTTAACTCTGGTTAGATTGTGTGGATGTAAAAGGCTCATGGCTGGGACTGATAGCTTTGATAAGGCTAGGCTGGTGGCTATGAGTCCTTGCATGCCAGCCACACACCGCACTGCTATCCCTGCCTCTTCTCCTGGAGCATGCTGCATATTACCCTTAACCATGTCATGATTTTTTAATGAGTGAGTGCTCCTATGTGTGTGTGTGTGTGTGTGTGTGTGTGTGTGTGTGTGTGTGTGTGTGTGTGTGTGTGTGTGTGTGTGTGTGTGTTTATCTTTTGGGTTTCTGCACAATAAGCCATGCGTGTAAAGCCGCTGTGTTTAGCTCTAGAAGTGAGCTCATGGGCCCAAGATAAGAGGAGAGCAGCAGCATTTTTAAACGCTGCTGAAGCACACTGTGTCGCTCACAGATGAACACAAGTCATTATTCCCTTACAACACACCAAGAAGATGCTCCTCAAGCCTCTCACTCCCCCTACACTCATCTCTGCTTTTGTTGCTTTTCAAATAGCCTTGTTTTCTATGCTTGAAATCAGTCACTGGAAAGAGGCAGTCAAGTCACTGTGCACTTAAAGAGAAACAAACACACACACACACACACACAGACACACACACACACACACACACACACACGGAGAAGCACAATACACAAACACACACACACACACACACACACACACACACACACACACACACACACACACACACACACACACACACACTGCCTATCAGGTATATCCAATGTGCAGTATTAAAAGACCATATATGGGACGTGTGAAGTATGGGACGAGTAAAGCAGCGCACTGCTTTGCCTTATCACCGTGTTAATTTTCCATCTGGGGGATTCTCAATGTAGCTCAATAAAAGTCCTCATGCCCCACTGAGCATCATGGCAATCCACTGCTGCCTGCGATGTCTACGTTCCTCTTATGCAGGGTGGTGGGGGAATAGCAAAGGTATGTCTAACTTTGCAAACCCAGGCAAACGTTGCTAACCTTTTGCAAACATTTTTCTGTTTGTTTCGAGCGAACCTTGGTAAACCTTTGCAGACATTTGCAAATTATCTGAGGAGATGTTTCTCAGCACTTTAGTGTCTGAACTTTGCCACAAGCACACATCTCTGTGGTAGTTACCCTGCCCTCTCAATACAGTTTAGCACAGCAAGCGGACGGGCATACAAATATAAAATACAAGGATACAAGGATATTTATTGTCACATGCATAGACATATTGGGTAGAGTAGGTCATGCAGTGAAATTGCTGATTGTTAGTCTAAATTGTGCATGGGGAGGGGGGAGTAAAGTGCGTAGTGCAGTTGGGGGGATGGCTACCTGATGAAGGACAGAGGTAGAATAGGTCATGGGGGGTGGAAAAGGTGCATAAAGTGCAGTTGGGGTTGGCAGGGAGGACTGGCTGCGGTGGCCAATGATGGGCTCTGTGTGGCGGGGTAGCGCTGACTGTGCAGCCAGCAGCGCTGGGGTGGAGATGGGGCAAACATATGTGTGGAGAGGGGGTGGGGGGGAATGAGGTGGGGAGCAAGGCTAGAAGGGACTATGCAGAAAGGTGTGGTGGTGGTGGTTGTGGGGCGTCGGGGTGGCAGAAGTGAGGGCTGTGTCCCATTTGTGGGTGTCAGTGGGTTGGTGGTGTGGGCTGTGTTGAGATGGGGATGGGGTAATGTCAGGGTGTGTGAGGGGGGGTGTTAGGTAAATGAAACACACTGGCTTCCACTGGCACACTCTACTCTGCTGAACAGTACTGTCACACCTGCTATTTGCATTGGGGGGTGTGGATGCTAAATCTGTGCCCAATCTGTGAGAGCACGTGAAAAAGGCAGAGAGTGTGAGTGAAACTGCGAAGATGATATAGCCAAAAGCGAGAGCAGAGAGAGAGCGTAAGAGAAAGAGAGAGGCAAAAGAGACAGAGAGAGAGAAAGAAGAAAGAGAGAAAGAGAGAATGAGAGGGGCAGAAGAGGGAGGGTGGGAGAGAGAGAGAAAAAGAAAGAGAGAGATTTGGGCCAGTTTGGAAGCAGGCCTGTAGTGCAGGAGTCAGCGGCTCTGTGTCCTCTAGTCTGGCCCCAGCGTGAGAGCGTCCTCTCAGGCCCAGAAGAGCTGAGTCAGAGGGCTCCACTTACAGCAGCACGGCGACACAGGGAGCTGCTGCAACGCCATGGAGGGAAGCACAGCAATCTTAGTTCTCTCTGCTTTGTGCTGCTTATCAGCATTTCCAGAGGTTAGAAAATGGTAGAAATGGCTGTGTGTGTGATATGTTGGCGTGCGTGGGTAGGGGTGGGAGGACATGTGCGTGTGTGCGTGCATGTGTACGTACAGTATGTGCATGCATGTGTGTGTGTGTCTACATGTGTGACTGAATCCCTTTGTGTGTAGGGCATGATAGTGCGAGTTCACAAAACAGACCACGGAGGAGTTACCACAAAGCTCCATACCATTGCTTTCTTCTATTTAATGATGAGCTCCTGGGTTTCTTCAGTGTAATGATGAGCCTGTGGCCTCTCAAATGTCCCTGCTGCAGGGTGCTCTCTCTGTGAGCCTATTGGATTACACCTCTACTCAGGCTGTACTCAGGAGCGCTGACGACTCACCATTCTCTGCCTCTGTGCTTGCCTCTCACAGCGCCCGCAACAAGCCTACACTTTAATCACACTTCTCAAACAGCAGCATCAGGATCCCTCAGGCAAGGCAAGGACTGTTACTGATGCATGTGTCTACAATGGGGCCCTACGAAAGAATGTGATACTAGGCCTTACTACTCATTAAGGTTCTCTATTGCTCTATGTTCTGGAGGGGGCCTCATGGTCAATGCAGCGCCCTTGGAAGAACCCTACCCTGCGGATGTTTAACAGAACTGTTTGGAGTAAAAGAATAGAAAAATATTACAGTTTTTCACAATTGTTCAACCACAAAAACCTACTGGCAACGGTTCACTCTTTTGTCAGTATCTTAAAACATTTTCACATAGTACAACACAATTTGCAAAAGTAATTGACTTGTCTTTGCAAACCTCTAAGCACATTGTCATTGTCAAAACACATGTTGCATTCTTAGACGCAATGTAAAATGGTGAACATATTCTTCTCACCTTTTCATTACAAATAAAGCACAAATGCCATAAGTGAAGCACAATGGGTGAAAATTGACTTAACCATATATAAACCATTTGGAAGAGCAACCAGGTTTTTGAAGGTTGCAGCTTGAAAGTGGATTCCAACCAGAGAGTTTTGGGAAATGCTTTTGGACAATTGGAGTTTGTGTTTACAGTTCTGAGAAAAAGGTTTTAGAAATAATATAATAGTTATGTTGGTCATAATTTTCTGCCCTGAGGATGTTTCACAGTTTGAATTGAGAATCATGGCTTCCCCATAAAAGACAATAATAGTATTACCTCAACCCAGTAATAAGAATATGATAATAATGTTAGTAATTTTGTTCCTATCAGGGACCACAGAATGCATAACACACACACACAAACACACACACCATGCCAGGAAAGGCAGAAACCCGAAGCCCATATGGCTCAACTCCGACTCCTCAGCTCCACACAGACACAACAAGAGCAGAGTGGACATAAGTGCCATTCTGCCATGTTCCGCTGATTGCTCTTGCTTGGATCTGCAATAAGGCTTACTGTCAGCGTTTGAAGGCATCTTAGGCCTGCGGTTAATTGAACAGGCTGGGTTAGATTGAATATCGAACAAGAGGGTATCATTAATTTCCCAAAAGCCTTCCCCAAAATGTACTGCTTGGCTGTCACCTCTGTGATTAACATAGATCCTAATGTTGTAGCATATCAGAATGCCAGCTGCCCTTGACACACACACTCCACGGAGCAGTGATAGGCAAAGACTGCGAGTGTGTGTGTAACAGGAGTGATGAGAGCAGTAGTTGTACACGCAGTGACTACTGCCCCCAGTGTGACCTGGGCAGAGTGGGCTTAGCAAAAACATTGGTAGGGTTGGAGTTGGGCAGTGTTATGCATAAGGGAACCTGGGGGGTTTGGGGTAGGGCAGTGTCTTGGCAGAGGATGCATACATATCCATTTGACACTAAGACTTCTCCATTGAAATTCACATTCTGCTGATGAAGAGAACACCCCGAGGACTCCACACAGGGGAGAGGTATTGGCAGGGGGCAGGAAGAGAGGATTATCTCACTGGAGGGGTGATGCAGAGTGAAGGCCATGTGTTGTGTGTGTGTGTGTGTGTGTGTGTGTGTGTGTGTGTGTGTGTGTGTGTGTGTGTGTGTGTGTGTGTGTGTGTGTGTGTGTGTGTGTGTGTGTGTGTGCATGGGGGGGGGGGGAGAAGATGAATAAGAACAAGAGGACACGTAGATAAAGAATGAGGGAAGAGTGTGAGGTGGAGATACAGAGAGAGAGAGAGGAGGGTGAGGAGGAGAGCAGAGTTATTATTAAAGATGGAGAGAGATGGGAGAGCGGAGGAGAGATGGGAAAGTGGGGAAGGTAAGCAAGAGCTAAACAAACTCTGAGAAAATAAATTGAAAGAGAGGAGAGGAAGAAATAAAGAGAAAATAAGAAAATAGCATAACATGAATAGCAGTAGCTGAGTCTGCAGCAGTTGGGTGTGTCTATCTGATACCCCCTCCATCTCCCACCAAAAAAACCCACCCCTCTGAGACTGTAGGATTGACAGGGTCGGCACCAGTGGCGGCCTGTAGGCATCCTCAGAGAGTGAGACGGACTCTAAATCATGTCTCCCACCCTTCCCAGCCATCCTTCCGGGTTTCGAGGCAGGCCTGGCAGTCGTGGCTGAGAGAGAGGGATGCTGCGTTTGTGTCAAGAGGTCTCCCGCTTTTGTTTTTCTTTCCCCTCAGGCCACCCGAGCAGCACACCTGTCCAATTCTCTGCCGAACCATTTTGGCTCCCAGGGCGCAGGTGCTAGCAGAAGGGCACGAGCTTTCTCACGAGCCCGTGGCAAGCGCTAATTGACACGCATCACTTCCAGTTTGAACATGTCACGTTTCGTATTGTTCTTCAGAGCACTGTTTGCATCTGTAAATGTAAGAACTGATGTGTGTATGTAGGGACGAGAGAGAGAAAGAGAGCGAGAGAGCGCAAGAGAGAGAGATGACTGTGGGTCTGCCTGCGCAAGCCAAGAGCTTATCCAACACAGACTAATTTACAATGTGGACTGTGAAAGAAAAGAATCTGAAAAAAAGAACAACAATAAGGAATTATCGTGCTCCTTGTGTAATTCTTAGCAAGCGAACAAGAAGATAGCAGGGCGTTTGGCTGCAAGAGCACATCCCACCCACATCAAGTCTTCGCGTTCACAGTCACGGCAAGCACAAGTGCTGTCCATGGTGCTGAATCACATTTATTTCCGATTGAGATTTAAGTAAAAAAAAATGCTTGATAATTTGTCACAAATCAAGACTGTGACGACCAGTTCTGTTAATCTCACTGTGGCGTAAATCACCCCAGTCCAACTGATTCTGTGCATAAATTATCCTTCGGTCTGGCGCGCCTTAATTTAGGGAGGTTGCTGATAGGTGTTACTGTCAGGAATACCCTTGAACACGAACACCCGCAGAAGTATAGGATAGCATAATATCTGAAATCATTATTTTCACCAAAAGTGCACAACTACATAAAATACGGCTCCTTGATGGTTGAGCAATGCTGGATATTGTAGATCCGTTGTCTCTTTCTCTCTCAAACAAACACACACACACACACACACACACACACACACACACACACAGTATCTTCTGCACCTCGAGAGACTGCGGACATCTGGTAAGCACCCGACACTGTACGCTTTACACCATCAAAATGTTTGCAATTACCTTGTGTCGAATCTCCCGGCCTTTCCTAATAAGACTGGTCCGCTGGCAAAGACGTGTAATATCGAAGGTGAAGTGACAAAGTTTCGTCCTTCGTTCCGACAAACAAGAACCAGCGTCTTCGAAGAAAGTGATATGGCTATACATATATCGAAACGGGCTTCAGGAGAATTCGTACGTTTGGCAGATGGTAGAGAAATTGCAGAGCGCCGAAGAACACATTTCAACAGTGAAAGCGCTTCAGGTACCGTTACCTGCCAAAGGGTATGTCACACAGGCAATAGGCTACGCACATACAAGGGTGTCACAGTATCCAAGATGTCCAACTTTTATTCCTGGGAGGAAATCTTCGGCATTCTCTCAGTCTTGAAATGTAACACCTTGTGCAATCCCACTTGCTCCGCCGCTACGTCCTTGAGAAGTATCCACAGAACATTGAGCGATTGAGATCGGATGTCTCTTAGAGCCCGTACTCTACCCCTAAAGCTTTTGTAAGACAACAAGGTATTGTGCAATACAAGCAATGCATACTTTCCTGTCGTAATGCATCAAACACATAACATGTATGAAACACGGCCAATGAACATAGCGTACCCACAGCACGATGGATTCACCTTGAACTTTCTGCAAATGCAAAAGGCAGGTTGATTTTTCCTTTTCTTGAGCCCCGGAATCCGAAACAGAGATTTATGTCAGCCCCCGCTCCCTTGTTCTTATTCCATACAAATCAAGCGAACATCATTCTCCAAAGGGACAAATGGTTCGATTTCAAATTATTGACAGGATCCCCACGTCGAAGAAATGTTTCGTCTCGGAAAGACAAACTAATGTAAAGGGAGGAAAACAAGCTGAAGCCGCCTGCGTGGCTTCGACTGATCACCCTCGGTAAAAGAGGAGCGGTGGGATGCAATCTCGACGCGCAGAACACATGGCACGCCCAGTCCCGACGTCCTCCCTCAGCACCTTCAGCGTGCTCTGCCCGCGTGCATCGGTTCGTTCGCCGACACAGTAAAGTTGCCAAAACGACTAACATGCCAGAAAAATTGCCATTTGTCTCTCAGAAGAAGTTGCACACCCAGGTGTCGAAGTGCCGCATTGTGTACACAACAATGCCTGCCATTAGGCACTGTTGGAACGTTTTGGCTTGGGAGGAGGGAGAGGGGGGGCGGGAGGGACAGAGACTGTGTGTGTGTGTGTATGTGTGTGTGTGTGTGTCTCAGCTCGTAGCGTTTAAATAACAGTAGGTGATGTGAGGTTCGCCCAGGGTGCCAAATGGGCTGCCACAGTGACTTTCTATTCAGAGCAGCAAGTCTATGTATCTTCACAATCATGGCATGCTGTATTCGCACCGTTTTTTGAAAAAATGTTGTATGGAATATGTTTTTAATAAGTACAACCAAAAACCTTGGTGAATTTAATCATGAAGACAAAAAATGAAGAACAGTAACTAGACACCATAGGACATATGAAATAACGATCCTTTCCCACTCCTCAGATTCACTGAAATTGAAACTGGCTAGCAGAAAAAGAGGCATATTAGAAAACTTGCGTCAGGGAGCAGGAGATAGAGGAAATATTACTGCAAGAGATGATGACTAATTATGTAGCTCAGAGATATGGCTGGGTAATCTCCCACTTCCTCCCATCGGGATGTGGACGTGGAGCCCTACAGCAGAAGAAAGAGGGGCCCTGAAAGCACAGGGGAGGAGCGCAAAACCGCGGTTCAGTTCCTGCCTGTGAAGACTTCTCCTTCTTTAAGTGATATCTGCTACCAGCGAGAGAGAAGGGGGGGAGTAGGGAGGGCAGGAGGCAAAGGGAGGGAGAGAGAGACACAGAAAGAGAGATAGTGAGGCAGGGAGAGAGAGGGAGCATGTGTGATGAGTGTGTCTGTGCAGTTGTGTGCTAGTGTGCACATGTGTCTGCGTGTCCATGTGTCTGAGAGAGATAGAGAGACTGAAAGACATGCTGAGCAGGGCTGAGAGAAAAAGTGTGTCTGTCTGTGTGTATGTGTATGTGTATGTTAGTGTGTGTGTGTGCGTGTGTGTATGTGTGTATGTGATGTGGTGTGGTGTGTGTGTGCATGTATGTGTCTGAGAGAGGAAGGGAGAAAGAGAGAGAGAAAGAAAGAGAGAGAGCCTGGATCCCAAAGTGCTGACTGTGAGAGAAACTGACTCCACTTTCAAACACTTCCAGTTTGCAGAGCACCATATGCAGCTGGGAATGTAGAGCATGGCAGCTACCTTAGGCCAGCTCCTTATGCAGGGCACGGCAGGGGGGGAGGTGCAGTACAGCTGGACGGCTGCTAAATAAATGAAAAATAAACAAACAGTCTTTCTTCTACAGGCACAAACATCATGCCGGCACTAGCCTGTGTCCATAGCTAACACCACAGCCATGTGTCATGAAGCAGCATTGAAGAACTTATCTATTTGCCCATTTTAAATTGTCTGTGCCCTCCACAGCTAAGCCTACAAGCAACTGGTAGACAGAGGCGTCCTGATGGACATGTTAAAATGGTTATGTCAGCACTTCAAAGTGGGTTTGCCTAGTATGTGTATAAATAGGTAATGCAGGTCTAATGTCAGTGGGTTTAAATGCTTATTTGCTGTCTGCCACATTTAAAGGCATTTTCCAGAGCAGCTGTGTGTGTGTGTGTGTGTGTGTGTGTGTGTGTGTGGGTGTGTGCGTGCCTGCGTGCGTATGTGTGTGTGTGTGTGTGTGTGTGTGAGAGAGAGAGAGAAAGCAAAAAGTGTGTTTCACTGTGTACACAATGGAGCATGCAAAAAAAGAATGTGTCTGAAGGTCATTGTTGGGCCATTGTATTTTCCAAGGGAATGCGTGTGTACAAGGGCATCAGAAACCATCATGGAAAAGTGGAGCTTTGGCTTTTCTCTCTCTCTATTATATTTTTCTCTCTCTCTCTTTCTGTGTGTGTGTGTGTGTGTGTGTGTGTGTGTGTGTGTGTGTGTGTGTGTGTGTGTGTGTGTGCGCGTGTGTGTGTGCGCGCGTGGATACACTGTAGGAATGACATAACCCTGCCAAGTCTTCCAGCTGCTTTGTCTGACACATTCCACTGTGTAGTATCACATAAACTGGACAATACACATTGACATAACTATCATTAAGATTACTGTGTAAGAGTGAGTCATTTACTGAATTTTTCACAATATAGAATGTGCTGAAGCCAACAACCTCCATAAATGTACAGAACACTTCAACAACATTTCATGCACAAACCAAATAATACAGTACCTCAGGTTGCAGTGGAAAGCAGGCTAAGACATTGTCAGAAAAAAACATTAGCTAATGCTATATGCCCAGTTATTGTGTCAGCAGTCCATGGGGAAAAGGTGTGCTTTGCTTTGCTTAATCTCTGTTTCTTGCAGGGTTTAGCAGCTGTCGATAAGGCAGGCTGGTAAGGGCTTTGAGACTGAAGTTAAAATGTAGTCTTTGCTGTACAATGTGGCAGATAAAGCAAGCCAGCTGCTTGAGGTGCAGTCACTGGGCATCTCTGCGGTAATCCACCTTGTGTGTGAGCTGGCATGGTTCTGTTTCTTGTGCTTAGCATTTAGCCACTTTCACATGGCTGGCCAAGCTCAGTTCTTATCTTGAGGAGGATCTCAGACATGGTCTCATGTTGCTCCTGTGGGAGTCAGAAGAACTCTGCCCATGTAGGCCACTGGCATTTCGAGCTCTTTCCAACAATATACCCCAGGAGAAATGGAAACTCCCAGCTTCAGGAAGTTATAGTCCTGCTATGGGTTGGTCCTTCCTGTAGACCTAAAACGAACAATTTCACTAATCAGCTGCTCTACCTGGCTGAAGATTTGCAGTAATTAGAATCAGCTGATTTAGTGATTGGTGGGAACAAATATGTGGGAGGGGCCTTTATTGACTGAAGCTGGGCTTTTCCACCTCTACTGGGCCCTTGCAACATTAGTAACATTTTTCATGATGCTCCAGGAGGGCACCCATCAGTTCATGCCCCTGCCTGGGACACATGCTATCTTCTCTCTGTCTCACAGCACTCCTGACTAGAGATGTACAGTAGAGTGGATTAGGAGTGGTGGGAAAATGTGAGAAACACAACAGACTGGGGCCTCTTCTGGATTGTCTGCCTTCACTCCTTTTACTATCCACTTTGCCTTGACCTTGTTGGAAAATGTCATGGGGTCAAGTAAAAATGTAAAGATTAATTCACAAGGGCTTAGGAGAAGATACCAGTGAATTTAAGACTATCTGAATCCACTTGCACTTACTGGAAGGTGGGTGTTATTGATCTACAGTATGTCAAGTTGATTGATTGTTGTTTTATAATGTGAAGAATTATAGGCATCTCTTACCTCTTTTCGCTTTAAAGGGACCACAACTGTACCCAAGGCAGTTTAAAGAATTTAAAGAATTTGAATGGTCCTTACCACTAAAATTTCCTAGGTCATTTCATTAGAACGGTGGTCCCCAAACTACGGCCCGTGGACAGATATGGCCCTGAAGGGGATTTTTTAATGGTCTTCCAGATTTTTGTTATATACTGTGCTTAGTTCGCATGGGAGCACAACACAATCAAATTCATTTTTCCCATTCATTCTCTATAGCCATTCCCAACAGTGCACATGCAGTACTGTTTTTGGCCATCTGTTTTTATTTTGGCGCTGTTGCTTGTTGGTTGAATGGTCTCATACCTGTGTGTTTTTGTTATTGTATTTAACAATTCTGTTATATTTAATACAATTCAAGCTATATTTCAAAGACTTAAAAAGAAGAAATGTAATGTTAATCAAATGTAAATGACTGCAGAGTAGGCTTGTCAGATTAAAAACAAATGGCATTAATATTTGTAAACACTTGGCCATTCCTTTAAATAATTCTATTGTTTGGTCACTTCACCAATGTTTGAATAAAGTGCTCAAAGTGCTTAAGCAAATGTAGCTGATATTGAGCCAATGATTTGATTCCAACTGTTTTAATATAGTGTTTGTTTGTTACGTAAGGCATAATGTTCATCGAGCCGGTCATTCTTGTGGAATAAGCCCTGTTGCGTAGCAATGTGTCCTGCTGTTGAATAACTAGTTTATATTGTTGAAACTCCATACCAATGACTGCAGTAATTATTGATACAAAAATACAAATAGTTATTTAAATAATACATGGATGTGGAATATTTTGGTCTGTAAGTGATAATGATGATGATGATGATGATGATGATGATGATGATGATGATGATGATGATGATAAAGATAAAGATAAAGATAAAATGATAAAAAAGTATGAAGATAGAGAGAATAAGTGTCTGAGACAATGAGACAGCGAAGATGAAAAAGGAACTGGAGAGAGCAAGGTAGGCAATAAGAAACAGAAAATAAAATTACCAGAGAAAAGGGAGAGTCAGAGCGAGAGACAGAAAGGGAGAGAGAGAAAGAGAGATATAGAGAAGTGTTGCACAGTCTCATTCTTCGTTCAGATGTCATGGCCGTGCGGAAAGGTTTTCAGGAGGTTAACTGAGTGTTAGGCGAGGTTAGCAATTTCCCAGGGCCAGCGTGCTCTTGAGTGTCGTCTGTCACTGTAGACTTGAATGTTTGAGCTGAATTACATTCTCATCGGCTGACAGATGGGGGGGAAGTGCTGTGAGTTAATGGGCCTGACACACTCATGGTGTGTCCAGAGAAAACAGCCTACAACAAGAGAGCACTGGATGATGACTCAGCACTTTATGAGCTCTCTGAGTGCCTCAATTAAGCCAGCGCTTGGTTTGCTGTGTCAAACAGGAATGCCCGGGGAAAGCTTTAGAGGTGAGGAAATTGTCTATCCTGCCATTCTCTTTATTTATTCAGTGTTTTATTCCTGTTCCACCCCTTCTTTATGTGATGCTGCCCCCCGTCCCCCCACTAAATGTCACTATGTTTGGAGTTCTCCCTCCCTATCTCTCTTTTCCAGCACCTTCCCCCTGTTGACCTCTCTATCTTGGTTTCTCTCTCTGTCAGTCTCTCTATCCCTCTTAGAATTCTCTCTCTCTGTGTACACTCTTCTCTCTCTCTCTCCCTCTGTCTCTCTCTCTCTCGCTCTGTCTCTCTCTCTCCCTCTTTCCCAAACACACTGTGCCTCTCTCTGCATTACTCTTTCTAGAGATGGGTGTAAAGCATTACTAAGTAACACGTTACTGTACTCACATTACATTTGCCTGTAACGTAATAGTGTAACACGTTACTACTCATTAATCACACTACAGTTCCTAATAGTGCACATGTTGATTGCTGGACTTCTCCAGTGGAGATTTTTTGATATCTGAGACCAATCCCCTGACCCTCCCCGAAAACCCTCAGGTGCACGCTTGCACAATAGTCGCGAGACACATTCACACGTAGCTGTCTGTGATTTATAAGTTCAGATAAATACCTACCATAACTTTTGGGGGTAGAGATATGCTCATTATTTTTAGTATGTTGAGAGACGTTGCTGAAGTTAAAGTACGATGGCTTAGGGAAGAGGAGAAGATGGAAGCCGTAAGCAATTTGCTGGTTGCAGAGTGTTGTGCTTTTATGTTTTTATGACATTCTCTAACATGGTTAGTTGGTCAGTGTTATTTAGTAACACATTTTATTGGAATGTTTTATTGCTTTAGACTTTTAACTAGGCTTTCTTAAGACATAAGCCTACCATCAGTGCAATACTGATATGACCCTGTGCAGTGCTCTTCAGATTTTCACCAACTCTGTGGTGTGACCTGTTTTCATTAAAAGGCATGAAAGAAAGACTTGTCTTACATCTTGCTCATTGCAATAGGAATTTCGTATGTGTTTTTTCTTAAGGCTGTTGCGGAGTAATGTAAAGTAATGTAAGGAGTTACTTTCCATAAGTAAAGAGTAACGAGTAAAAATGTAATGCATTACAATTTTTATTAGTAGCGAGCAGTGTGAATGGGTTACTTTTTCTAAGTAACAACCACAACACTGTCTCTCTCACACCCACTCGTCTCTCTCTATCTTTTTCTCTAACAGCCACTCTCTGTCTTTCTAGCCTCTCTCTCTCTCCCAGCCCCTCCCTTCTCTCTCTTTCACCCGCAGTCTCTCTCGCTCTCTTATTTTCTCTCTCTCTTTCTGAAAGCCACTGCTCTCTCTCTCTCTCTGTCTGTCTGCCCCCATCTCTCCCTTTGTCTCCAAGATAAGTGGAGCAGATGCCTGCCACTGCAGGTTTATGTCAGTGCAGTCGGAGTGGCCTGGTCAGTGAGACTGCTGCGACTGCAGCTGTCAGCTCATACATGACCTTACACCACCAGGCATTCATGTTTATGGCACTGGATTGCATCGGATGCACAGCATGAAGCCAGAGCTAACAAAAGCTAAAGGAACATAAAACAGCATACCTGCCAGTAAATCTTACTGCCTTAAACATTTATTTCTATGGTCATCCATTTGATGACATTTGCTGGCAAGTCATAGAATGGCATGGGTGGAGGAATGAAGTAGTACATTTTGAAGTGAATCCACTGACCTAATGAACCCAGACCAGCAGGTTGTGTGATGTCAAGTGGGGCAGTTAGGTGTTGCTTCCTAAACGTTGTACCCATGTATGGCAATGGGAATGTGTAAATTGCTGGATCTCCAGTGAGACCATGCTCCATATGGAATTTTGTGCATATTATTTTAGAGACACAGCATGATATTCTATAAAGATAGCTGGTAGTTTGCTAAAGTGGTGAGATTTGGCATCTTGCCATAGTGGAATCATGTTTGAACATACCCAAATTTCATTTTACACCAAACTTTCCCTTTAAGCTTACTCACATGATGTGAATGTCATTGTTGATTTTTCTGAGTTCTCATCTAGACAAGAAATAGCAGTAATTCCTGTATGTTTTTTGCTCTCAGCCTGCCTCCCTAAAAGCAAACAAGCAAAACACAGCTTCCATCATGACTGCACAGAAAAGTGCAATCTGTCGGGTAAAGGAGGTTCTGACAGTCTGACTAACTTGAATCTGTGTGTGTGTGTGTGTGTGTGTGTGTGTGTGTGTGTGTGTGTGTGTGTGTGTGTGTGTGTGTGTGTGTGTTTACAGAAACATTGAAAACGAGAAATATAATGCTAGCTTGTTTTGACCGATAGTTTGGATGAGAGGGGTTAAGGCAGAGACAAACAAACAGATAAACACACAGACTAACACAGGCAGACAACAAGAACAGATAGATGGGCAGAGAGAGAGAGAGAGACAGAGAGGGAAAGAGAGGGAAAGAGAGACAGAGACAGACAGAGGGAAAGGGAGAGTGAAGGATGAAGAGAAAGGTAGGGAAACCGAGTGATTTGTTTGGGGTGTGCGTGTGTGTGTGTGTGTGTGTGTGTGTGTATGTGTGTGTGTGAAAGAGAGAGAGAGAGGGAGATTGAGAGAACAATAGTAATATATATATATTACTTTTATTATATATATATATATATATATATAATGTAATATTATATTATATATATATATATATAGAGAGAGAGAGTCAATGATGAGAGAGTCAATCTGTAATGATTCTGCAGTGCTATTGCTGCAGTGGCTCATAATACTGCTGTCCATGGTCCTGAAGTCTTGAAGACCTGAAGCTGGCAGTGTGTCCACTGTGGAAGCACCCTGCAGTGATGACTACAGGTGTCAATGCATGAGGTTTAACTGAGGCCACTCACTTCTCCAAGAGTCACCATTTAACGCCACTGCCAGCGAGGGATGAAAGCCACAGTTTGAGCTGCACTCAGGCTCTACGTTTCATATTCCCTTTGGATTTGTGGGAGATTTTCAGATTGAAGCACACCCTATGAAGTCCTCGCACACAGGGGTCGGCATGATAACACTGAACTTTGATAGTCCACCTACAGAGAACTTATGGTTTATCAAAACTAAACTTTATTCTGTCTGTTATTCACAGAGCCTCTCCTTAACCCAAAGCCCAGCCCCTTAATGTCAACTATACATTGGGCATACATAGCACCATTTCAATGACTTCTGTCAATCACAGTCTGAGCTATCTGCAAATTGTGGGATGATCCAAGTAAAGGGTGACCCATTTTCTGCCCAACCATAGGCAATACTCTATGCAACATTAAATACTTTATAACACACTGACGATTCAAATAAATATCAGATACTGTCATTAAGATTTTATGTTGTATACTTGTTATGTACTGTATTACTCCTTTCATATAAACCTGATTTGTGATTTCATAATAATAATGCACGAGTTACAAAGACAGCATTCTGTCACCCACACAACACAGCTTTGTTTACTTCACCTTAGCCCACAACAAATATGTTTACTCTTCTGCTGCTGTTCACTTTGAAGGCAAACTCATCTCCCATCTCACTGCCTGTCCCTGTATTTAGCGTTTCTTTTCTTCTTTATCCCTCACCGTTCTTGCTCTTTTTGCCAGATTAATCTTGCCATATCTACTAATAAAAAAGCCAATCTCTGCCAATCAAAGTCAAAAGTCTAGTCCAGCCTAGAAATCATGCCCATCTTCACAGCTGAGAGAGAGAGAGAGAGAGAGAGAGAGAGAGAGAGAGAGAGAGAGAGAGAGAGAGAGACAGGCCTGACTTCTTGCTTCTGAGAGACCAATCATGTCAGGGGAGAGTCAGAGGGAGGCTTTGCTGTTCTGATAGCAGGAGGGACTTCTTCTGATTTTGTGGGATCCCAGAACAATTGAGTGGGCTCTCTTTCTCTCTCTTGATATCTCTCTCTTTCTTTCTCTCTCTCCTTCTCTGTCGATCACTCTCTCTTTTTATCTTTTTATACCAGACATAGGCTTACATAGGCCTGATGTAAAGAACGAGAGAATGAGGGATTAAAAGAGAGAAGAGAGAGCGGTAGAGAGAGGAAGAGGAAGCAAGAGAGAGAGGACGAGAGGGAGAGTGTGAGTGACAGAGGGAGGGAGGGAAGACAGAATAGGAATAGAGTGAGAAAATAAAAGGAGTTTGAGAGACAGAGAGGGAGAGAGAGAGAGAGATGTGGATTACAGGGTGGGTGACAGTCAAAGTTGAATTGAATCAAGGATGATCCAGGAGACCCGTTGTGCCACGGGGGTAAGTCTGTAATGCTCTCTGTAATGTACCTAAACTGAGAAAAAAGTTTCAAACTTTTGACTGGTGTGGACTGTATCACCTGTGGTAGAGTGACCATCACTAGAGCTGTGGGTGTGCTCTGACTGCCATCCCAACGAGCCTGGCTCTTTGGCGTTGCGGTCAGAGCCCACGTTTGGTACCCCGGAGACCCAGTTTCGAAGCTGGGTGGGGTGACTTCTCCTCCTCCCCTTCTCTACATCACCAATAAAATGAAATGTCTCTGTGCTGTTGTGCATTGTTTCAGGTGACTTTGACCCTTGAGGGAGCATTAAAGTTAATCCTATCTTATCCAACCCTACCCTACCCTACCTTACCCTGTGTCTAAAGAACATTGTAGTGCAAGGTTTACCACTCACAAGCCACAAGGCAGGGGCAGTTAGACCACAGGCAGGGGGTAGTTAGGTTTGCAAGGGGTCCTCAATTAAAGGGGGACCTTACAGAACAAATATACCAATATTCTTCTTCTTAATATATTTTTCTTCTACTGCTACTACTACTATGGCTACAAATTTGTTTGGCAGCACCGCTGCTCAGGCACACATAATACAGCACGGTAAAAGAAAGCCATCAGGCCTCCTCACTGGCAGCTGGGCAATGTCAATGATCAGTGTCTGAAATGGATTATTTCATCTGAAAGTAGTCACATGTAACAAACATTACTGTACCAGCACATCATCTAATGGCTGTTCCCCGAGGACTCACAGAGGACTCATGTGATGCAGACAATTTCTTGTGCATCATTAAATGACAGTAATGATTGTAATAGCCGGGAGGATTATACTAAAGATGCTGTTCTGGTGCAAGCAGGCATGAATGGGGGTTTAATAAGAGGAATGCATGCACATGTAGGCATGTGTACTGTACATATGCATGCTTGTGTACATGACTTACACATGCACATCCTTTGCAACACATTTAGAAAAGCTCTCTCTTTCTGTTTCTGTCACTCTCTTAAACACACACATGCACACACACACACACACACACACACACACACACACACACACATACACATTCGCACACACACACACACACACACACACACACACACACACACACACACACACACACACACACACACACACACACACACACACACACACACACACACACACACACACACACACACACATTCTAGATAAGCTATTAGCCACAACATTCTCAACCCTCTTTCCCTCCTTTCACTAACACAGTGTTGATTTGTTCCACACTGCATTGCAATTGCATTAGCTCCCCATAGTAATTGGTTGCTTGAGTTAAAAAAGGATGTTTCATTAGACATTACTGATACAGGTTTACAATGTTCGCCTTGCCCCTCATGTTGTAGACCAGGACAGCTGTGATTAAAAGAAAAGTAGGAAGGCTGTTTGAATAAAAACATTTTTATGTAACTAAGGAGTGCCATCTGAGAAACCCTTTTTTGGCAACTGTTACCCAGTAGCAAAGAGCGCACAAACCTCAAACCACAAATCAAATCTTAACACTTTTTAATGGACTGAGCACGCCATCTTTTTGAAATCATAATGATCTTTTCACTTGCATTCCTCTTCGTACCTCTACTCAGACTTTCACTAATGTGCATAGTAAGCATGCTAAATGAGTAAGCTTGTATGGGCCTGACCGCTTCCATATATAAATATATTCAAATATAAATATATTCAAGCATATATGTATATTTATATTTCTTTATGCATTGTGCCTACTTTAATTCCATATAAAGGCTTGAATTGGCATGCAGTGCATGTTAAATGGTCAGGTGACAAGCTGTCTTAGCATGATGAGCAAGCTGTCTATGTAATAGAGAAAGGGAGGCTTGACTGCCCTCCAATTGGCGTTACGGCTGTAAGGGAAATGAATTATTACTGCAACACTTTGGACATGGCTGAGTGACTTCTCATCAATCCAGAGCAGTCAGTCCACACAGTAAAGAAGTGATGCTCTCATCTCCTCCCATTTACTTCACGTTACACAATGGCCAATGGACCATCTACAGGAGACAGCAAAATTAGCTTTAAATGGAACAGGACGCAGTGTGTGTGTGTCAGTGTGTGTTTCCATCTGTCTGGAGATGATGCTGCCTGGGCTGATTTGTTTTCTGAGGCTGTACAAGATAGCTGCTGAATCTGGAACTCTGCTGGTCCTGATGGGATGTGGAATTTCCGCATCCATGTCAAATTGGCGTTTTCTCAGCTCTGCACTCTGTACTTCGGACACCGAGTGGAGAAATAACAGAAATGTAAACTAGGTGGAAGACTCTGTCTTGCAGTGAATCAATGGCGTGAAGTTTTTCCTTTTCGCTGTGCTGTGAGACCGTGTCAGCCACGGACATTGATCCTCAGAAACGGAAGACCAAAGCAGCTTTGAAATGAAGCCCTCATTTACCAAGAGGCATGATTATTTCTCCAATACAGATTAAAATATCACTCACATCTTCTAAACTACCTTTTCGTAAAGAAAAACTGCATATAAATATATATACAGAAGTGCTTTGCATGTGAATTCATTAAGAGAAAAGGAAAGAATGGGGCCCATTTTAAGCAGTCTGTAAACAGAGGATATTAAAAGAAATCAATGACTCTGATTGATCAACAACGGTTTCCCCAGATGGGTTAATTACACACTCCCCTGGGCAAAGCAGCAAGCGCAAGACATGCTAACGACCGCGACCACAGAGGAGGAGACGTAAATCACATCCAAACCAAGACCAGAACCTCAAAACAACCTCTACAGATCCTGGGCAGAGAAGAAGAGAAGGGAATGAATGATAAAAGGAAGTGTCCTGCTGAGAAACAAAACAAAACAAAAACAGAATAAAACACAGCTAGACAGCCAGTGTGGAATTCAGCAGGTGTGCTTCAGGTCTGGGGCTACTCTGCTCCTCTGCCTCTGCAGCCTAAGCTAACAAAAACAGCAGACACTTGACAGACAGGCAGCTTCCCCACTAGACCATGCGGACACAAGTCCCCTTCAGACCATCAGAGCCAGACTGAAGGTAGTCTCCTTCACAAACACACTCTCTCATACACACACACACACACACACACACACACACACACACACATACACATACACACACACACACACACACACACACACACACACACACACCAGACTATCAGAGCCAAAGTAAAAGGAGTCACCCCACTGACAGAAGAACAGTACAGTAGGTGCGCTGCCCCCTCAGGCCCTGTCTCACAAAGTTATGAGGATGGGCTTTACTGTCAGACGAGGGTCGCATCCATTCTACCTCAAGGACAGGTGTGCTCCACTGTCAGATACCTCTTGAGCTTTAAAAGCCTTCTTCTTCACAACAGATCTGTGTGTGTGTGTGTGTGTGTGTGTGTGTGTGTGTGTGTGTGTGTGTGTGTGTGTGTGTGTGTGTGCGTGCGTGCGTGTGTGTGTGTGTGTGTGTGTGTGTGTGTGTGTGTGTGTGTGTGTGTCACTGTCTGTCTCTGTGCATGTATGTGTGTGTTTGTCTGTCTGTGTTAGTGTGTGACTCACTGAGCATCTCCCCAGTAGACACTCATGGGGCAGCTCTGGACTCACTGCTTCCCCGGCAGCTTTTAGAGGAGAAATCTCCCAGGCTTGTGTGTGTGTGTGTGTGTGGGTGTGTGTGTGTGTGTGTGTGTGTATGTGTGTGTGTGTGTGTGTGTGTGTGTGTGTGTGTGTGTGTCTCCCGGGCTACACACTCGAGAGACTAAAAGATGATAGGATATCCTGTCTTGCCTCACCTTGACAGCTGTGAAGACCGACAAATGTTACCACAGAAATCATGTCTCGCGTGTACTCAGAGAGACATGCACAGACACACCAACTTACACCCACACAGACATGCACACACACACAGACACACAGAGACACACCAGTGTGTTCCTTTGTAAAATCGCATTGTGTAATCTTAATACAATGCTTTCCTGCATGTATGCATGTATTTATTTTCAATACCAATGACATTTATGAATGGATGACGCCTTTGCACAGTGCCTGGTCCTCCCCGGCTGCTTGCATGGGGTGATGTGAGCAGCCTACTGCCGCAGGGAACAATGGAGAAAATTGCTTAGCGCAACCTCTGTAGCGACTGCTGTTGCACAAAATACATGATTAGGCTTTGCTGGGTCTTGGCACAGTGTGAAGGCCAATAGTTCACCAGCAACACAGAAGCATTCAGAGCAAAATCAAAGCTGCAGACCCGTGACAGCTTGTGAAAAGGCAGCCCATCCTTTTCACGAACATGCCAGACCCTAGCCAGTAGCCACACCATGTCAACTGATTGCGTTTCCCCACAGACACCCACACCCACTCAGACACCTGCACAGTGCACACACATTAGTTGGTCTCAGGCACGCTGAGCTGGTGTTCCAGCCTAGCTGATGATAAGTTTAACTGGTGATATTTCTGTAATTTCTCACAATATTCATCGCCCCATCTGCCTGGGCTACAACTTGCCCCTGCCCCTGGATCTCCATATGCCCGAAGCCTGTGCTTGAGACCTAATAGTGGTAAATAGTTTCACTGAATAAAGATAACTTTGCCAGTGAAAGTCTAATGAACAACTACCCCAGTCTTATACACACACAATAAGAAACATGCTGCATGAACAGTAACAAAAATCACAAAATTAAAAGTGGTTTTCAGGAGAGGGTTCGAACCAAAAAGAGGAAATCACCATAGCTAACATTGGTGCCAGTTTGAGTTCTATCCCACTACGCCAGGAGCCACTGAGATCTTCCTTACTGGTAGATACTGTTACACTGACTTCATTTGAAGTTAATATTGGTGAAAACATTAGTCCATGTTAACTGGTGATATCACAAGCTAAAATGCACAAATGCTGCTCATTCAAGCCTTACAAATACAGCTACATAATGTTAATTGAACACACACACACACACACACACACACACACACACACACACACACACACACACACACACACACACACACACACACACACACAGACAGACACACACACACACACAGACACACACACACACACACACATTTGGCAAATATAAGCAAAATGAAAATGAACTTGATCCTGATAATGATGTTTCACGGTAACCGTCAGCACACTTTCATATAGCTGTTAAAAGTAACATTTTCGTAGCAACACAGTTGCAGCTTGTTTGTGATTTTGAAAATAACTCATTCAATAAACCAAAGCAATAGAACTCACAAGAGAACACAGTTCTAGACACAGCAAGTGCTCATTGTAGAGCGTGTGCATGGTAACCATGAGTGCACTTCCATAAAGTGATTTGGTTGTGGTGTAAAGATAGAAGGCTAACATACATAGAAATGATCTGGACACAGCTCTAGTCTTGCACTAAAAGTTCAGTTTTTATAAATAGGCGATTGGCTTTAATTTGAATAACCAGTGTTTTACAAAGCTACACTACACAACATCAGACAGCACTGACTGTACTTTCAGCAATAGATCTCTTGCATGATGTGTAATTCCCCACTTGTTTAAACATGTTGAGAAAGTTTCAGAGTGTGCATCACCCGCGTATCAGGGATTGCAGTAGGTTTGAAATCCTTGCTTTTGCCTGTCTGTAATGTTTAAACCCTGTCACAAAAACCACAAGGTATGTGGAATAGGATGAGGCTTATGGGTTAGGAGATAGAGCCTGTGAGAGTGTCAGCAGGTGTGGTGTGTCTGGTTTCAGCGGGTCTGGGCATGCCTCCTCAAGCCTGTGTAGATGCTGATGGCTCCTGCATTGACTCCAATTAAGCACATGGAGATCCTCACTATTACTCCTTTGTTTGGTTGTGCCCATCAGCTGGACGGCCTCTGCCTCCAGTATACCTAATAGCACTGCCCTGTCTATCTGTTCCAGCATACGTAATATCACTGCCCTGGCCCCTGTCTCTTTTCCAGCATGCCTAATAGCACTGCCCTGTCTCTCTCTTCCAGCATGCCTAATAGCACTGCCCAATAGCACTGCCCTGTCTGTGTGTTCCAGCATACCTAATACTACTGGCCTGTCTCTATCTGCCTGTTGTAGTCTTGTGCCTAATACAACTGTCTATCTGTTCTAGTATGCCTAATACTACTGGAGTCTGTGTCTTCAGCCTGATGAACACTCTCTGTTTATTACCCCCGCAGCAGAGGTTGTGTAATCATTGGCATTTGGCTATTTGTTTGTTAGTTTGTTTGTTTGCTAGTTAGTAACATAACTCAAAACGTTATGGTTGTTTTTTGATGAAATTGTTAGGGTAGGTCAAAAATGGATTTACTTAAAAGTGATAAGATTTGGTGGTGATCTGAGCTGCCCTGGCAGAGATCCGTGGCTCTCAGTGCTTTTCTAGTTCTTCTCTGTTTCTCTACTCTCTCTTTCTCACTCCTCACTTTACCTCTTTTTTCCCTTGCACATACCGCCCTATTTGTCATCTCCCTCTCCCCTCTATATTGCCTTCCTTTTCTCTCTCTCTCTGTGTAGTAAAGGGGACCCCACCCGACTTCGAACCCAGGTCTCTTCTGATAACCTCACAGCAAGCCATCCCACTTCTGACACCATCTGTAGCGAAGGGGAGGAGAAGTCACCCCACCCGGCTTCAAACCCAGGTCTCCAGGATACTAAACATGCACTTTGACCACAACACCAAAGAGCCAGGCTCCTTGGTATGACAGTCAGAGCACACCCACAACCCTAGACTCCATCACACTCTCTCTCTCTCTCTCTCTCTCTCACTCTCTGTCTCTCTCTCTGTCTCTCTCTCTGTCTCTCTCTCTGTCTCTGTCTCTGTCTCTCTCTCTGTCTCTCTCTCTCTCTCTGCCTCTCTGTCTCTCTCTCTGTCTCTCTCTCTCTCTCTTTCTCTTTCCCTTTCCTCTTCCCCACAGAGCTCTTAAGTATTGAATCAAAAGGAAACACTATAGACGTGCACCACATACTAATACTCACACAAGCCTCTGTCACACACATTTTGGGTCGGTGCCAGAATCTGTAGAGGAGAGAGCCCATTTAAAAGACGTGTCATCTGTCATCAGGTGGCAGAGTGTGTTTTAAGAAGCATATTTACATTCCTGTGTGCAAATCACTTCCCTGTGATGTTATAGTGTCCTCTTAGAAACACCATTAAGTGTGTGTGTGTGTGTGTGTGTGGTGTGTGTGTGTGTGTGTGTGTGTGTGTGTGTGTGTGTGTGTGTGTGTGTGTGTGTGTGTGTGTGTGTGTGTGTGTGTTGTCCAAGAGTACTCAGGTTCATCCTGGTTTCTCTCCAAGGCCTGCAGTGAGTCAGAGTGAGGGGGGCTGTTTGAATATTCAGTCCCTTTCCCCTGGAGATCACAGCTCTTCCCTCTGTACATTTATGCACATTTTTGCCTTTGTCATCTTTTTTTTTTAACTCATTAAAGTGCATCATCCACATGCAAAGTGCTTTTGGAGCAAATCACAAAAAATGCCTTGTCTTGCCCATTCAATACATGACCTGATTTTCAGAGTCCATATGTGTTTTTGGAGTAAGCACATAAACACACACACACACACACACACACACACACACACACACACACACACACACACACACACACACACACACAATCTGCTATTGAGCAATTTCCCTTTTATTTCATATTTTTGTGTCATTCACTTTATTGAGGGCCACGTCTAAAAGCAAGCCTTTGGCAATATGACTAGCTGGCTTTGACATTAAAAGCTTCAGGACAATGGGCAGTGGGATGGTTGTCATGCCAATTATCCAAGCCAGCTGAGAAATGAAAACAAACATCCAAATGGAAATCATTTTGTGGTATTGATCCACACCCTTCTGTTTCTACCCCAAATGAGCAGTCAGGTACATAATGCTGTGG
Source organism: Coilia nasus (assembly GCA_027475355.1). Lineage (NCBI taxonomy): Eukaryota > Metazoa > Chordata > Actinopteri > Clupeiformes > Engraulidae > Coilia > Coilia nasus. The sequence goes on along the minus strand of CM050215.1, from coordinate 3,448,038 downwards.
GCACATAAAGTGTCCAGCACGTAAAATCTCTTTCAGGGAAGGTCTCTCTGCAGTCTCTATCCAATACTACAGTATATTATTTTATTTTATGTATTTGTTTTATTTATTTGTTTTAAAGGAGCAATGCACATTCTACATTTTAGTTTAAACTTAATATGTAAATATGCCAAAGCGAAAAAGCTCATATTCATTTCTTTAGGTAAGGTATTCATCAGATGTAAACTCCATGGGGTGAACTCTTCATCACATTCTGTAATATCTCTGCTGACAGAAGCTTGGGAGAGTGGTCATGATTCAAAAGCATAATTCAGACTCCACCATCGGCATAAATCACAGGGGGAAAACGGTACTATAAATTACTGTGTGCTTTACCTGCAGGCGCTGTGACAGGGGTGGAGCCTGTCTGAATGAGGACCTTGACTGGCTCTTTATATGACAAGACCATGTACCCCTTTAGGGCTCACCACACCACAGGTGGAATGACTTGCTGTGACTGAAAAAAATTTAACTACAACATTACAACATTACTACAACATTGCAGAGGGCCTTTAGTAACACATCACAACTTGGTCATTGCCATTCTGGTAACAACAAAGTTATAATAGGGAGTGTCTCTTATAGGGTTAAAGACGAGGCAAAGTAAGGAAGTCAGAATGTCATTGCTATGGAGATTACCTAAATACAGCCTTGCCTTGATGCATCATGATTGGTCGCTTCAGACAAGTTGCGGTGTATCAACGCAGTCCTCAATGTTGTCTGAAGGATGAGGAGAAGCGGAGCAGTGTTCTTGTCCCAGCTTCTACCGAAGGACTTTGTGAACCTTCCCGCAGCTCTGTCTACCCCATGGTGACAATTAGTTTATATTTGGTCAGGACTGTCCAAATTTTGAGCTGGTCTTTGCCCAGTCTTAAAATGAGTGACCCAAAATAAGTGTTGGGGCATTTTGTCCTCCTTTGTGACATGTGATAGATGCAACATTTTGCAGTGTGTGTTAACAATATAAAAGAAGGACGTTGACCACCAACAACTTCTTCAAAGGAACCACACAAAAAAAGCCTAGATTTATGAACTAAAAACTGGGAACATTCTCATACTCTTTTTTGTTTGTAAAGCAATGTTGAGTTTCACAGCATATCGAGTCTAGTAGTAGTAACAGCAATAGTAGTAGTAGTAGTAGTATAAGTAGTAGTAACAGTAGTAGTAGTAGTGGTGGTAGTAGTAGTAGTAATTCTTTTCTAGAGTCACGCTCTGACCAGAAAAAGACCCTAAACATGGGCACGGTCCAGAAAATGTGGATGTCTGGTCACCCTTTAAATGTCCTCCTTCAGCGAGTCCCATCAGAAACACTATTAAATGTGTACTTTAAAGCTGTATCCAGCACAATTATAAATTATGAAACAGTGCTGTGAATGGCACGGGTTGGTGCATGCAGATATGACTGTTCCTCTTGACACAGCTGGCCAGCCTAGTGCTGCCTGTGTCTCCACGGTTGACAAGGGCTCGCTCCAACTGATTATGCGAGATTTGTTGCTCACCTTTCTGCCAACAAGAGCATTATGGGAGGTGTACTGTTCACCTGTCTGCCATCAAGAGATGATGACAGCTGATAGTGGTGGTCGAGTCACACTCCTATTTTATTTATTAGCCTCCAAATGTAGCTGTGTGTGTGCACTCTCTGTCTCTGCCTCTCTCTCTCTTGGTCTCTCTCTCTCTATCTGTCTATTTCTGTCATTTTCTTTCTGTTTGTCTTGTTCTGTCCCTATCTCACCATTTCCAACCCAAGTAATTAGGCCTTATAGTTCAACAGAACGGGTGCCTCCCACCATAGACCCTGCCAGGGCAGGCTCCAGTCGCCACGGTAATTTGCAGATGATATCCGTGCCACGTGACCGAGCGGAGCGATGCGGCGGAATGAGGATTTGTGGCGTGAGGCTCTAATCTGGCTGAGCAGTAGTACCAGGTTGAAATTAGAGCCTGTGGGTTAACTCAATTACAGGAGGGTTTGGGGAGACAAGCTGGCTCCATATATCTGTCTCCTACTGAAGGAGAAGCAATTGCTGCCAAGCAAATCAACAGCATAGGGACCAATATCATATCACCCAGTGTGTGTGTGTGTGTGTGTGTGTGTGTGTGTGTGTGTGTGTGTGTGTGTGTGTGTGTGTGTGTGTGTGTGTGTGTGTGTGTGTGTGTGTGTGTGTGTGTGTGTTAAAAGTAAAATAATTACTTTTTAGTTGAATTTGGAGCATAGTGGTTGAAAATCAGGAACAAGGTTTAATCTTAACAATAAGGAGACAAAGACTAACACACAGACACAGACAGGACACTACATAGGACGATGACAACAGACTGACAAGACTAACTAAACACCCAATGGGTGTTCCCGAAGGTTACCACCCCAAAATGAATATGCAATGGTCTTTTGTTAAGTACTACAGTATACAGTGTCTTCCTAATCAGATCAGAGAAGATGCCAACCTTGTCTGTATGCGAAATACACAGAGACAGTTCCAAGGCCCACCAAATGGTTAAGGAAGCCAGCTGTTCACACCTACCTCAGCCAGACACACATACACAGATTTTGATCCTAATAACAAGAGTTCCAAAACCAACCAAGGGATTTGAAATAATAATAAAATGTTTCAACATTAAAATGCTATTTAAAAGATTATTATTATTACTCAAATACCGTCAGTCCCCCTTTTCAAGTCTAACTGACTTGACACTAAATCATACAACAAAAGGGATTTGAAATAATAATAAAAATGTTTTAACATTTAAAATGTTATTTACAAAATTATTATTTTTACCCAAATACCATCAGTCTGCTTTTTCAAGCCTAACTGACCTGACACTAAATCTAAAACAAAAGGGATTTGAATTAATAATAAAAATGTTTTAACATTAAAATGTTATTTACAAGATTATTATTTTTACTCAAATACCATCAGTAATAATAATAAAAATGTTTTAACATTTAAAATGTTATTTACAAGATTATTATTTTTACCCAAATACCATCAGTGTGTGAGATATATTTTTGTCTTTATCCACTGCATATTCCCAAAACAAGCCCTCCACACTTGTTCTCAACTGGCAGGGGTTGAAATTTTCTTTTTGTAGTTCTAAGTTTGACAGGTCCTGTGCCAGTTTAGTGAGTGACTCACAATGAGTTTGTGATAAGATAAAGACTTTAGTGTGACTCAGTAATTATTGGGCTTTAATACATAAATAACACGACTATTGTAAGTGTAATAGCCCTGGGAGAAACTGCAAAAAAATCATCTCAAATGTCCTCGTTGCATGAGCACTCACTATATCCTCAACTATGGATATTTACGCATCTACAGACACTCTCAGACTACACACACACTCTCTCTCTCTCTTTCTCTCTGTCTCACACACAGTCAAATACTCTCTTTTGCTCTCCCTGTTTCTCTCTGTCATTCTGTCTCTCTCTCTCTCTCTCTCTCTCTATCTATCTATCTCTCTCTTTTAAACACACGCATAAACACACACTCATACTCTCTGTCTCAAACAAACAAATTATATATATTAGTCTCTGTCTCTCTCTGTCTGTCTCTGTCTCTGTCTCTCTCCCTCTCTCTCTCTTTCTCTCTCTGTGGCCACTACTTTGACAATGGGGTTATCACACACTGCATTCTTCTCACTGTCAGCAGATACTGCTGGGCATAACAGGTCCACCCACTATAGACACACACACACACACACACACACACACACACACACACACACACACACACACACACACACACACACACACACACACACACACACATTCATACACACACATTCATACACACACATATACACAAATGTGTTATGCAGACCCCTTTTGTTTCCTCCATATTCACCCACTCAGCCATCAAAGGCTCCGCTCACTGCCTGGCTATGTGTGATAGGAGCCAGATCCATCCTCCTGCATAAGCCCCCGCCCACACACACACACACACACACACACACACACACACACACACACACACACACACACACACACACAGACACACACACACACACACACACACAGGGCCTTGTCTGGTCCCTTGTAAACTCAGAGGAGCCTAGGGCTGGGTCCAGTCAAGCTGCCGCTTAATCATTGGCCCCAGAGAGCCTGTGGAGAAAGGGCCTTACTGCAGCCGAACAAACGCCTGATTAGCAAACACACACATGTCAGACAAAGAGCTTTGTGTGACTTTCTCACAGGGCCACAAAAGCCTCTGCTCAAATCTCAGAGATTTACGTTTGGGCTGCATCACACAGGCACAATCACTTACACACACACACACACACACACACACACACACACACACACACACACACACACACACACACACACACACACACACATCAGTCACATATTGTGCTCATGCTTAAAAATAAACTCCTACAATACCATATGTCTGCTTTATGCTTGTGATGGAAGCTTGTTAATAATTTACCATGACTTTAGATGTACGGACTGTACCTCAAGACTTTACAGTATGTGCTTCTGTTGTTGTGTGTATGTGTGTGTGTATGTTTGTGTGTGTGTGTGTGTGTGTGTGTGTGTGTGTGTGTGCGCGCGTGCATGTTTGTTTGTTGTTGTGTTTGTTTGTGTGCGTGTGCGTGTGCATGTGCGTTTGCATGTGCACATGTGTGTGTGTGTCAAACATTGCTCCAGGCAGGTATAGTTCAGACACTACTGAATAACTGAGAGAAAAGCAAGGCAAAAGCTTTTTCCAAAGTGGAACAAGAGACATTCCTCCATTGGTGAGGGTTAGAGATGGTGTGTGTGTGTGTGTGTGTGTGTGTATGTGTGTGTGTGTGTGTGTGTGTGTGTGTGTGTGTGTGTGTGTGTGTGTGTGTGTTTGTGTGTACATGTGTTTGAGAGGCTCAACATGTGTAAATCATGTTTTCAACTTGTATATGGATCCTATGCTTTAAACTTTCAGCCTTCACATAGCACAGCATAACATATAATAACATGCTGAGCTGAAGGAGGGCAGGAGATCTTTCCACTGGACAATGTTTAAAGATGAGAGTGGAGATGGGATGGGTGGGGGCTCCGTGAGGAGGGACTGGACTGGGAACAGTGTGTTTGTGCACACGTGAGTGTGTGTGTGGGTACACAGTATCTTTGAGGGTTTGACAGAGGCTAAGAGTCTTGTGTGAGTGTTAGTATGTGGTGCATGTCTATAGCGTTTCCTTTTGATTCAACACTTAAGAGCGCTGTGGGGAAGAGGAAAGGGAAAAAGAGAGAGAGAGAGAGAGAGAGAGAAAGGGAGAGAGAGATGATGATGATGAGTGAGAGAGTGAAGGAGAGTGTGATGGAGTCTAGGGTTGTGGGTGTGCTCTGACTGTCGTACCAATGAGCCTTGCTCTTTGGTGTTGTGGTCAAAGTGCATGTTTAGTATCCTGGAGACCTGGGTTTGAAGGTGGGGGGCGACTTCTCCTCCCCTTCACTACAAATGGTGTCAGAAGTGGGATGGCTTGCTGTGAGGCTATCAGAAGAGGGTTTGAGGACAGACAGACTGGGAGGAAGACAGATAAAGAAAAGAGGCAGAGGGAGGAAGAAAGAGAGGGATGGAAAGAAAGAAAGTCAGAGTCTGCACTAAAGGCATTTAGCTGAGTTTGTTTTTTAAGCATAATTTGTCCCCACTTAGAGTTTTTTTCTTCTTCTTCTTCTTCTTCTTCTTCTTCTTCTTCTTCTTCTTCTATTTCTTTCTCTATATTTGAGGGCATGGCAGTATAGCTCTTAGCTTATATTTCAGCAGATGTCCCTTTGTGCATTCTTGAGATTTAAGTGGAGGCGCTTTGTAAAGAAAAAAAACATGTTTTGAAGAAGCTGTGGTGTTATATGATGTTGACCCCCCCTACCTCCACCCCCCTGCAGTAGCTATGGCCCCAGCCATCATCACAGGCTGATTACTGCCATGCACAGAGAAGTGACGCGACGTGATAAAGTACTGCCTGAGGTGGATCAGAACTGAAGACTGGGACAGTTTAAGGATCCCGTGGGACACCCACACACTCTCTAGTGCTGTTCTCTCTCTCTCTCTCTCTCTCTCTCTCTCTCTCTCTCTCTCTTTCTCTCTCTCTCTCCACCCCCTCCCTGTTCTGTTCTTTTAGGGTTTTGTTAATGTCTTAATTATCTATTCATGGGCATCTGGTAGGTCTTATTTTGACACATCTTGGATTGTTATTATGACTACTAGACCGCAGTTCTCTCTCTCTCTCTCTCTCTCTCTCTCTCTCTCTCTCTCTCTCTCTCTCTCTCTCTCTCTCTCTCTCTCTCTCTCTCTCTCTCTCCCTCTAGTAGTGTTATGTGTGTTTGTAGTGTTTAAAGTGTTACTTATGTTATAAATGCTAGGAACATTTTCGTTTTGCCAAAAGCTGCCACAGCATTTGTGCTGTATGCACTCAGAACAGAGGCTGCGGTATGAATAATGTATCAGTGACATAAGCAAAGCTACAGGCAAACACATAAACCAATACAGTTGCTTTTTACAACGTAACTATCTGTACCTCAGAATCCACTGAGGTTTTGCTATAATCATTAGGGAAACACTCGACTGAGGATTGCCTGTCCTACATAGAATATCTGGCGTATTAGTAACAATCAGGTCAAATCCTTGCTAAAAGTTCTTTGTTCAGTGCCTCATGATACCTCTTGCCTTCATGTAAATGCTGTTTTCTGTTAAATGCTTTACCTGTTTTGCCTGTGTTATAAATGGACATTGGCAGACTGCCAATAAAGGAACTGATAAGTGAGATGATGATGATGAGAATGATGATGATGATGATGTTGTTGTTCATGAGGATGATGATGATGATGATGATGATGATGATGATGATGACGATGATGATGATGATGATGCTGATGATGATGATGATGATGTTTTGGCAGGATACACAGGACCAGACTGTTCTTGTGCAAAACATATTTGGTCATTCTGCTTTTGTAAAGAAAGACTCATGTGGTTTGACAACTGTATCCACAATCCTTTAGTCCCTGGACTATGCACTGGCTGTGACCCTAGACATGTAGAAGTATGTTATTTGTATTCAAACACTGCCAGACACTTGGGTCTCTTTTAGTATACAACACACACATATGCTCACACCAGTACAGTCCTTCTCCTGTGCATGCGCGCGCGCACATACACACACATCGAGATCATGTCGGGCAGCAGTGTCTGTTTTGTCTACAACACCCCTAATTCTTAGGCCACTGTGATGTCTACTCCACCCCAAACACTCAGGCCCCTGTCATGGCTACTACACTGGGCCTTCATCTCTAGCACTAAGGCCACTGTGATGGTTTTTCAGTGTTCAAGCTCCTGTGATTGCAACTATGCAAAACGGCAATGTTCCAGGCTAAACAATGAAGCCAAATTTGAACGTTCGAAAGTTGCGGTACCTCGCGCATTCATTGGAAGCTGGCTGCGGAAGTGAGCAACTTCCCATGGACTTCCCTATTAAAATACATTTTACAGCAAAAATAAATGTGTGTACAGTGTGGTTCAAAAACAAAAAAATATGTTTGTATGTTTTAGCAGTTTTTTTAGGTCTATGATGATTTTTTTAGAATCCATTAGTTTATTGTCCATATAATTTACATTGACATTCATAGAATCAATAGGCAAAGATGGCAGCACCCAGAACCTTCCATTTAGGCTTCATCCGGTCTGTGAGAAAGTCTAGGTGTGATGTCACAGAGGGTTCAGTTCTCTTATATACAGTCTATGTACTATACCCACTAGCACTTCCTATCCTATGATGTCTACTACACTGGCCCTGCCCCTCTTCCTGTGATAACAGGCATTGGGCCTTCATTAAAGACCACTTCTGGGCCACAAGCTGGTATCTTGTGTCTTATCTCTGAAATGAGAAGAGTTTGCATTTATAGATAGCAAAAGTACATTTAACAAAAGACATACATTAGCAATTAATAATGGATTGTGTTCAATATGTAATGGTTTTATAACGGCCATGTCCATGGCAGTATCCATCATTGGGCTTCTTAACAAGAACATATTTACACTTCCTATCTATCTATCTATCTATCTATCTATCTATCTATCTATCTATCTATCTATCTATCTAGCTATCTATCTAGCTAGCTAGCTAGCTAGCTATCTATGTATGCAGCTGTGGCCTAGTGGTTAGGGAATTCATCTTGCAATCGGAAGGTTGCCGGTTCAAATCCCACCCTACCCATGGTTGAGATGCCCTTGAGCAAGGCATCTAACCCCACACTGCTCCAGGGACTGTAACTGAAACCCTTTAAATAACCCTTTAAAAGTAAGTTGCTCTGGATAAGACAGTCAGCTAAGTGTAATCTATCTATCTACCTCTTTCTTTCTGTGTCTCTCTCCCTCTCCAGGGGTGCGTTTCTCGAACAACTTCCTAGGTTAGCATTCTACTACCATAGTTCTACCGAAGTTACCACTACCAAAGTGGCGAAACCCGACCGTTTCTCGAAGCACTCGTACTTCGGTAGAACTATCATTGTTGTTACTTCCAAAGTGGGCTCTACCGTTGTTCTCACTTCAGTGTGTGAAGCATGGAAGCAACGGAGGGAAAGCAGGGGAAAGCCGTTTTGATTGGATGGCTATCTTTTTTGTTGACATGCCATGACGGAGAATCCTTGTTGAAAGTATATGATAGTGATAATAATGAATAAGCTATGGCAAACATCTGGTTAAGCCAATTACCTCGTTAAAACGTGGCCGGCAAAGCCGATGCATAGTGAAGGGAATTATATTGTTATAAATCCATAACTTTTAATAGCGTTTTGACGTCATCTGCCAATACTATTGATAAACTCCGCCACGAGACTAAGTGACCACTGGCAGGTATAGCTCAGTGGCAAAGTGATGTGCCCCTGATACTGTTCCATTCAGTGACGAGTTCAAATCCTTATGGTAGCATTTAGCCTACGTTCCACAATCACCACTCACGACAACATTTTAAGCTGAGTAACGTGCGCTTTCAGTCACGGATCACGGATTGATACCGATACAATGCATTTCTTTTACATGTAGCCGTTTAACATTAAACCAAACTACAGATTAGAGCAATATAAAACCACATTATTGTACGTGTGAGGCCACATTTAGATTTCTCTAACATGACTCATGTCGGCTTTGAACCTGAGCATGTCATCTCACATTTCAGTAGTATACAATCTCTCAACCAGTTGCACCACTGCCAATCAAGTCAGCTTAACTCTTCAGCTCATAACAGGTTCCAACCAATCGTACATGATGTAGCTATCGGCAAACCTTCCAATTGAAGGGCAACTTCTAATGCAAATATCTTATAATCCTGCGGTCCAAACTCAGCGAAACTCAATCGGTTTGTGCAGGTGATCATAATATTGCTGTACAAACCACTACGTGTTTAAGTCATGCCATATGGTTTTAACAAGGAAATTACATATCACGAATTGGCCATTTAACAATATCAACAGCTGTATTACAGTAACCTGTACACACCGATTGATTTTTACTGTGTTTGTGTTGTAGGATTACGAGATATTTGCACTTTACAGTCAGAGATCTACTGCAAGTTTTGCCGTGGGTGGGGTCAACTTTTGTAGTAAGGCTCTTACTTCACCTCGAGAGCTGTAGTGAGACCTTCCTAACTTTACTTCGAAGTTTTGGCTTTACTTCGGAAGTCGCTCTGCTACGAAGGTTTCGAGAAACGCGTAGGAGGGTCTCTTCTACCGAAGTTCTCACTACCATAGGTGTTACTTCCGTAGAACTACCGTAGTGAGCTTCGAGAAACGCAAAGTAGCCTTTGGTGCAGTACTTCGGAAGTCACAACAATGATAGTGGCTAGGAAGTTAGCAACTTTGCGTTCGAGAAACGCACCCCAGCTTAGGATAGATAAATGCACATAGTGGTCTAATCTCCCCGTGTCCCTTGTTATTTTTACTGAGGAACATCTAAAATAGTGACTTGACCAGGTTATTGACAACAATATTTGATGATTGGATGTCTTGGTTTTTTGTATGGTCAACGGACACCAGCTAATGAGGTAATTGATTAAAAGGCTCTTTCTCCTGGAGTTGTAACATTTTAAAAGCCGAGGAGGGAACGTGTGTGTATTCCGGGGGAACTCACAGCTGGCCACAATTAGCACAGCTCATTTGTGTGCCTGTGATGTTGGCTTTACACACACTGATTGTTTTTTATTTAGTGGCAATTTTTATTTTTTTTATTTGTTGCAAAAAATATATATATATAAAAAAGAGTATTTACAGTATTTGTCTGTGCAAACAGCCTGTAGTGTTCTGTGTGCCGATGCGGTATCTGTATTTCATGCGCTGTGTGCGGGCTTGTGGCAGCTTTAAGAGGTAAGCGGCCGTAAATGCATAGTATTTGCTCATGCGCTAGACAGTAATGCAGTAACAACAACTCTTCTGTTGTTTCTAAATCACACACACACACACACACACACACACACACACACACACTCACACACACACTCATGCTATATACCAATAGGCTGGCTCCATAAAAATCCATCTGTGTGTGTGTGTGTGTGTGTGTGTGTGTGTGTGTGTGTGTGTGTGTGTGTGTGTGTGTGTGTGTGTGTGTGTGTGTGTGTTCAGCACCTGTTCAGTTTGCACCTGCTTATTTAGCAGGTCTACTTGCTACTACTAAGTCTTACCTACAGTCACTGACTCTCCGTCATCAGATACCTATTTTTTATTTTCAACATTTAGTTTGGGGCTTTGTCCCACTTTTATTATACAGAGAGTGTGCGTGTGTGGGGGGTTAAGAAATTACCTAATTACTTGAGTTGGACTTTACCAGGAGTAGGAGCAAGAAATGGCCTCGGGTCAAGTCTATATTATTTTATATAAATATATATCATATATATTTATATAAAATAAATTCCACTATATATAATACACCTAACACTATAATTATATAAAATGATATATAAGATAAACTCCAAATTAATTTAACCAAGATAAACTCAAAGGCCAGCAGGGTGAATACATTCATGCTAGTATATGAGGATAGCACATATTAGTACACAAACTAACATAAGTGGCATAAATAGCATTTATTAAAGCCATTTGTTTGTTTAACATATTTATCCCTCATTTATTACCTCAAATTTATTTTTATTTATTCATGTATTTATTTATTTATTTATTCATACATGCATTCATTCATTCATTCATTCAAGTGTGCTTGCTCTGTGAGTTTGAGACATGTTTAAGACATTTCAGCCAGAGAGAGTGTGATACTTTTTCTATGTCATGTTAAAGACTTAAAAAAAAAGATTTCAGGGTCTCAGGTTTACCTTAACTTTAAAATGTGTGCACAAATTCTGTATAAAATGTGCACTCGTCATTTTGCAATTTAGTAAATTGAGTGCACTTTTTGTAAATAACGAGCTTGCGACTGTTTAAATTGAGTGCTCGTTTCAGTTGCGTTTGTAACAAATTGTGCACTCCATATTATTTCCCACTTCACCCTCTAGATTCACATGAGGTCGCACAGCACAGCAAACTAGTTGCACTATATGAGGGACAGAGATTTCTTCCTATTCATCCTGGTAGGCATTCTGGTATTTCTTAGGGTAGAGTAATTTTTTGTGAATGTTTGTGTCTGTTTGAAGCCTATGTGTTTAGGCAAATGAGCGTACGTTATATTTAAACCGAGAGTAAATTTACATTTTGATGAATCTTGTACAGTTACAGTCTGCGTATTAGTATACGAACACAGCACTCAAATAACTTGCAACTCCACAGTCGAACAGAATGACATGCTCCCTCCTACACTGAAGTATAAGCATTATAAACAAAGATGTGTATAGCTAAAATATGTATAGCTACATGATAATATAAATGTCTTCTGAATGCTTATTGTAATTTAAGGTATTCCCAAACCCACATCCCAAAGATACTGTATTACACACATACAGTACCAAATGAAAGAGCAGAAACTGAGGTTTCCATTGATATTCAACACTACCCTCCTGCACTTATGTAAATAAAGCTAATCCATATATTTGTTCAGAAAAAAAGGTAAAAACATCAGTTGTTTTCATCAGGCACACAGGATTCAGTTTTGAGTACTGATGAAGTCTCTTGCTATTCCTCCCTCATAGTTGTCAGATTCCAGATATATACACAAATATGTAAAGATGTTTCTACTGACAGCTTTTTAATATAAACATGTAACAATGTAAAAAATGTTTGTGCACAATTATTTTTCCTGATAAATTAACATAAAATAAAGTAAATACTAGCCCACTAAATGATCTGGATATCCTAGAGAGTCCTGAAAACAACAAGATGGACATGCATATAGCGTTTTTAATGACCAAGATAACAGCTTAAAAGTAATGTAAGCCAAAAGACCCAAAAATAATGAAGTCACCAAGCCTTAAGGCTGCCCCTTTCTCTTTCAATCCGAGTGAGGCCTCTGCATGAAAGTCTAACTGGAAATGGTAACGAATCGCAAAAACTCCAGTGCTTATACTACTGTGGCCTCTAATGCACATAACTGATGTGAATTAGTTACATGGGCACCCAGTTTATGTCACCAGCTGTAAAATTTATATTCGGGCAGAGATTAAGGGTGATATTTCAGGGGAAATAACTAGATTTAAATGTTACTCTCAGAAATACTGTGTGAGCATTTCAGACATTTTTGTTATTTAATTTCAGGTGTTATTTGAAGATATTTTTGTAAGAATGCATCACTGTCCTGTGAATGGTCAACTATGTAACTTCATGTGTACTGTGGTGGATAATTCTCTAATAGACAATCACCAAAAATATAGCTATTAGCAGACCATGGCAAATAAATGATTGAAAAACAAACAAAATGACATTATATTATCTGTATCTCAAAAAGAGGACTTTCAACTTCCAACACATTTTGAAAGAACTGCTCAGTTTAGGACAAATGTCAAGGCTCTCCCTACAACTGTGCAAGAGGGAAGTGTGTAATTTGCTCATGTAGTGGAAAGCAATGTATTATTTCTGCCTATTGTGGTGTAATGCCAGAGCCTAACCCTGCATCTTCCTCAGTGTTTATGGGAACAATTTACAGCCAAAGTGTCTGTCTTCCTGCTCACTGGCTTCCAGAGTGATTGCCTGTGTATCTGTGATAACAACACTGAAAGCCATCAATTAGTCTCTTTTTTACTGTATAGTTTCATGGTTAGCATGAAATTAAATTAAAATTCACACAACAGAATTCCTATTTTCCAACTTTTAAGAACTAAGAATGTGTTGAGAAACACTTAAACACCGGGTATTTTCATAATGGCATGTTTGCTGAGGAGTACACACACACACACACACACACACACACACACGCCGGCTGTGCCTGAGGTTTCCTTTACAGCTGAATTAGGCCTCTTTAGACAGTAAGCCACTTTCTAACAGCACAATTCATTTCTCTCTTGTAATAGGCTTTGGCTGTTACAAAGAGGTTGCCTCTCCCTTGCTGTAAGCCAGTCTTATACACACAACAATGACAAATGAATTTTTTAAAAGGAGGAAGAGAAAAGAATTGCACTGGATATTAGGCTGGATCCTCTAGCTAAAAAAAGGAGGAAAGAAGGAGAGTGACATGTAAGAAATGGCAAAAAAAAAAAGAAAGGCAGAAAAATTTGACCCTTTTAGCTTTCAAGGTAAAACTGTGCCTGTAAATGTCAGTGGAAAAATTAAATAAATAAACATTTTGAAATACCAAGTCCAGCACGACAGATACTGCCCATCTCCACGTCTCAAGCAGTGTCAGTCACTGCTGCTGCTATAAATAGCTTGACATTTTTTCCACCTCACAACCAATGTCCCCGTGTGCCAGGCAGCGGGGTGACAGACGTACGAGTGATCGCAGGGAGAAAAATGTCCATCACAAGGCAAATGAGTGTAATGCACTCTTAAAGGTCATGTGACCGAATGTGCAGATACTCAGCTACTCAATAGAATAAATGTATGCACAGAATTGGACACACACACACACACATTTGTTTAGAAAGAGGGAAAAAAAAACATTTGTTCCATATTCAAGACTGGTTTTTGCGTCTCACCCACCCCCCATGTGTGTTAAAAACATCAGCCTCTGGGGGTGCTGTGGTGCACCGCCTAGAGCACTTGTACCATAAATGGGCAAGCACCCATGGGGAGCCAGGTTCAAGTCTGGCCTGGGTCATTTCCCAACCCTCCCCCATCTCTCTCTCCAACTTACTTCCTGTCAATGTCTCCACTGTCTGATCACAATAAAGGCACAAAAGAGCCCAAAATGGTTAAAAAAATCAGCCTCTGTGAAAGACCAGCTTTTTCCTTGCAACTGTGTGTACTTAAAAAAAACCTTAGGCTTTGTAAAAGAGCTCATAGCCATCTTAGAGTATGAGGTGAATCTGACAGATAACCTTGCCAAATATCTGACAAGAACGAAAAAAAAAAGATGCAACTGGAGGTGACAGACAGCTTTTTCCTCGCAACTGTGTGTGTGTGTGTTTGTGTGTGTGTGTTTTTCCTCTTCTGCTCTTCTGGGTTCAAGTAGAGACCTGGGGAGTGGATTTATTTACTCGTCAAGTAGAAAACTCAGCGCCTGTCAAACCCGTGACAAATCAACAAAACTCAAATTGAAATTTAGGAGGGGAGGCATCCTGCCGCGGCTGCTGACTACCTTCATTACAGTCGCCCTGGCAACACTCCGCTACGTCCTCTTAACATATGTTGGTGTGTGTTTGTGTGTGTGTGTGTATTTGTGCATGTCTGAGGGGGTGTGTTTGGTAGTACTGGTACTGGTAGACTGTGTTCAAATGGTTTGTTAAATAAAAAAATATAAAGATAAAAACACCCACAACAATGTGATGGAGTGACCATCACTAGGGTTGTTGGTGTGCTCTGACTGTTGTTCCAATGAGCCTAGCTCTTTGGCGTTGCGGTCAGAGACCCTGTTTGGTACCCTGGGAGACCTGAGTTCAAAGCCGGGTGGGGTGACTTCTCCTCCCCTTCGCTACAAACAGAAAATAGGAAGTGAAAGGAAGTGATAAAAAATACTGCCACCTCAGGACACGAATGCAAAAAGGTCAATGTCAGATGAGGACTTTACCCTCTATAGAAAAAAAAGAGGGAGAGAGGGAGAAAGATAAGGAGAGATAGGGAGTGAGAGATGTATACACATGCATAGATGTACTTTATTTGTATGACAGAGAGTGCCCTAACTTTCATTCAGATGCCCTCTCCTTTAGCGAGACCAAAGCAACCTTGTTTAAACTCACTCAGAGTGTGTTACGGTTCACAACCAGCCAAGAAGTCACTCTCTTACTGCAAGAAAGCCCTGTGAGACAAGAGCTGCCATTCTCTCTCTCTCTCTATCAGAGGCAGAGCCAGAGGTTGTGAACATCCGGGGCTTAGCCTGGGGGGGTCTGGGGGTCGTCCCCCAGAAAATTTTGGATTTCTTAGATGCAAATTCCTGCATTCTAGTCCATTTTAGAGTGATCTGTTAGACATGTCAAATCCTAAATCCCTTCTAATTCATAGCCTGTATTCTCAGTTGCATGGCCTGCACAACACAATGTGGAAAGAAACAATAACCACTTAATTACTGACTTCTAGAGATTCGTATGTAAACAACAATAGCAAAATTGAGACTCATGTGATACTAATTTTCAGTAGATTCTAACTGGGAATGCAGAGATGGATTACTTGTTTGGTTTTTTTGTATGTTAGAAGTGGTATAAATAGACTGACAGACACAATTTCACTGCATTTTCTACACTCTGTCACTATAGACCTATGCATGTGACAATTTCAGAATTCTGTACAAAATAAAAAGAAGTACGAGGGGCTGGTTTACCGGGCTAGAATTATTATAGCAGCCTAACCTAGCTAGCCGATGTAGACAGCCAAGCTGTGGCTACTAGTAGCCTACCAAACATCAAGACTGCCGTGCTAACCCAACATAACTTTGAAATCACTGGCCTGAAACGTGTGACAACTTACTGGCTGCTGCTGATGAAAGGTACCCGTAGTTTTTTTTGTAAAGAAATGTATTATGTTCATGGTTGAAGGAAGACAGACGAGTTCTGACAGACGAGCATAGACTGTACAAAGGAGACGTTAATGTTTAGAATTAGAACACATGCGCCCTTGTTTGTGGGATTCTATTTTTCTAGTTGTGTCACGTTAGAATAACAGCATTTTAAGAATGAGGGAAATGTGGGTTTTGCTGTAGGCTATTTGCCCATTAAACAGTTTTAATGTAATTTACAGGGAGCATATTCTCAGGATTGTCATAATTTTTTAAAGCTTAAAAAGATTCGGGGCTTTTGACGTGAGATTCGGGGCTTCAGCCCCAAAAGCCACCCCCTAGCTCCGCCCCTGCTCTCTATCCCTTCATTGAAGTTCTTTGGTTTACCTTCATATGTCAGTGCCAGCGTATTGCACTAGTATTATTATTTGTATTTCTACCAGGACATGTATGCTTTTTCACTACACGCGCTGGCACCTGAGTTTATGTCCTAAAAATGTCAGTCAGAGTGTCACTGCTTGAGGTTGAGCCATCCATCCATCAGGTGGCACTGAAACCAGGCTTTGTTTCTCACCCCATGCCACCCTGACGCGTGTCACTGCTTTAAGATCTACTGCAAAAACGTCACTGCAGCTCCTCTATCAGACCTGCAGAGTAAACCGTGACGTGGACTGGCAGGCGAGGGAAGATAAAGTAAATATGACAGCAGAGGCGGTGGTGGTGGCTGTCCTCATGTCACCATGTCACACTGGACAGATGACAGCTGGCATCAGAAGGGCCACGCCCTGGAACCGGCCTAGGTTAATGTGATTCAGACCTCGAATATCGAGATGACAGGTGAATTATACCATTTACACTTTAGCTGAACAAACCCAGCCTCACAGGCCTAGCCTGACCATGTCATGAACATGTCAGAGGGACACAGTGTTTAGTAACTTGTTGCATGTTTTTCTTTCTTTTTTTTTGGACTTTGCTGTATCTGTATTTGCATGCTTTTCTACTTGTCATTGTGCTTGTCTTGCTGTGCCTTCTAAGTTTCTGTTTAATTGGTTAGTGTTCCTGCTGTCACCTTCATTATGTCTAGATTGGCTCGTTGGACAGAGCCCTCCTACACCTGCTCTGATTGCAGAGCTAGTCAGCTGATGCACAGGTGCTGCTGATCAGAGGTGAACTTCCTGAAGAACTGGGGAACTCTGGCATTTTGCCGTGTGCTGTCTGTCCAGCTTGGATACTGTGTTTGCTGCTCTCTGTTTCTGGACTCTTTTTGCTGCTTTTTTGCTGCCCTCGCTTTGTCTTCAGTGGTCCACCGGCGTACTAGTAACTTGAGGCCTAATCACCTGGTTGCCCTCTCCACCTAAGCTACTTGACATCAGCCTGGTCGTTCCTGGTAGCAGAGCTTCTGCCCCACAGTTGGTGTTGTTCAACAAGACTGGGAGCCAGATACGTCTGCTCCCAGTTTGATGGTGAGTGCTGCATCTGCTCCTCCAGTGTCACTACCGAATTGTACAGCCTGTGTGCACATCAACCGGAATGCTCTACCTTTAGCCACAGTGGACTTGTGTTAATTATATTTAGTGTTTTATTGTTTGATTTGGGGTGTTTATGCAGTGATTTTTCTTTCTGCTGTGGTTACTGGTGGTTCCTTTTGTTTGCGTGTGCGTGTTGTGAGAGTGTGGGTGAGAGCTATAGGTGTGGAGATTGGACTGGAAAGCTGCTGAGTGCTACAGGACTGGAATTACATGGACTCTAGTGCACATACGGACTACATTTTTATCTATGGACTTTTTTTAAAAAATATTTGTTCAATAAATACACTATTTTATGATCATTGTTGTTTGGGTACTTCTGTTCTGTTGCTCCCACCAAAGTATAAGAACCTGTTGTATCTGTAACTGAGAGTTCCCAGCTCTTTAATTGGGTGGCGTAGTCGCTGCACTGCTTGTTACATTTGGCGTAGTCGGCAGGATTTGGTTTGGAGCTTCAGACAGTTTACCTAAACTACAATTTTAGTAGATATTGTTTTTTATTTCATTGTGTTTAAATATGATGATGATGCCTGTTTACGCGGGAGCACCCTGGATACCCAAGTTCAAGGGCATGGGCAGTAACACAAAGTACAATGAATGGAAAGAACAAATTGAGAGTTTATTACAAACAAGAGACTTCAATGAAGCACAAAAAGTTAGTATAGTTCTGGGGGCTTTATCTGATGAGGCTAAGCGGGAAGTATATGTCCTGGGAGATACTGAACGCAATACAGTGGCTAAAATTTTTGATTATTTAGAGTCTTTATATGGTGATCAGGTCCCACTTGCAACATTGAGATCACAATTTTTTAACTGCACACAGACTGGCAATGAGAGTTTGAGGTCCTATGTTCTTAGGCTGCGGGAGATGTTTTGCAGAATAAGGCGGAGAGATCCAGATGGCCCACTAGGGGAGGACCACCTGCAAGACCAGCTGCTGATGGGGATTCGCAATGCTGAGCTGAGAAGCACGGTCAGGACATTTGTACGTCGCAACCCAGGTGCCCCTTTTAATGAAGTACTGGAGGAAGTCTTCTTGTTGGAGCGGGAGCAGAGGCCTGCGGCTGGACCTGAGCTTGTCACTCAAGCGGTGGGTGAGTCCCCTGCCCAAAATGTTGTGGCAGGGAAGGATGACTGGGCTGAAACATTCCGAAGGGAAATCCTTCAGGAAGTGCGAGGACAAATGAACGCCTGGAGGCAAGAGATGGCGCTGCAGTTTCGCTCCAACCCAGGGGAGCCAACACAATGTCCACAACACCCTCATCGGCCACCAACTCGACAAAGACACCAGTCCTACGTACCTAATACCTGGGCAGCAGACGGTAAGCCTATATGTCGTCGTTGTGGGCGTACAGGGCACATTGCTCGGTTCTGCCGTCCGTCCTCAGAGTCAAATGCCAATTTAAACTAATGCACCCTGCTACTGAGGTCCAAGTAACAGGGAATATTGGGGGATTAGGACAAGGGACCATATTTGTGGGTAGCTGTCCAAAGGTAGAGGTAAAGGTAAATGGGGTGCCTCTGGTTGGATTAATTGATACTGGTTCGCAAGTCACTTTGATGCGACAGAGCATGTTTGACCAACACTATCCAGCAAACTCCTTATCTTGTGGGGAAACTCCCAATAGGTTGACTCTCAAAGCGGCTAACGGGCTATTAATTCCATATAAGGGTTATGCAGTAATGGACTTTGAAGTGGGGGGTGCTACTGTCTCAGGGCGGGGGGTTGTGATAGTAGCTGACCACTGCCTCACTGCGCCGCTAATCATTGGCATGAATGTTATAACAACTTGTTGGCATGATCTGTTCAATCACCCAGATGGCCCAAGGATGGTGTTTAAGGACCAAGGGGCAAGAAGAGCCTGGACTGGGGCTTTTGCAGTATGCCAACGCACATCTGCTATCGAGGGAGAAGATGGGTATATGGGGTGTGTGCGTCCTGCAAGCCGTAGGGGTCTGACTATCCCAGCCAAAAGTGAAGTTGTTGTCTGGGGGCGTGCACGAATGGGTCCCCGGGGACAGGGCTACTGTGGCCTAATTGAAGCCCTACCTGACCTGGGGGCTTTCTCTGTAGCTAGAACTGTCGCTTTTGTTAAACATGGCCGGGTTCCTGTTCGGATTCAGAATATGGGCCCCTGTCCTGTTTCCATAGGCCGCTATCAGAAGCTGGCTAAAGTGTACTGTGTTGACCGTGCTGATGTCTGTGGTGCTACAGATCTGAGCCTAACATTACAGGATGATGGAACAGTTGCGGTTGCCATAGTGGAAGTTGGCCCTGAAGAGCAGCAGGATCCACCCCCTGACGTATGGAAACATCTAGAAGGAAGGGATGATTTGACCGAGCAGCAGAGGAGTGACCTTCGGACCCTCCTACAGAGGTGGGCTAAAGTATTTGCTCTCCATGATGAGGACTTTGGCCATACTAGGGTAGTGCAACACCAAATTCATACAGCTAGTGCGCCCCCAGTTCGTGAGAAATATCGCCCCCTACCACCTATGATGTACAAAGAAATGAGAGCCCTGTTAGCTGATATGTTGGAGAGGGGCATTATTCAACCAAGCTCCAGCCCGTGGGCTGCGCCCATTGTTATGGTCCGTAAGAAGGATGGTAGTTGGCGCTTTTGTGTAGACTACAGGAAGTTGAACTCCGTAACTCATAAAGATGCTTTCCCACTCCCTCGCATTGAGGAGACCTTAACCTCCCTGACTCAGGCGTCATGGTTCACTACACTCGACCTGGCCAGTGGCTACTGGCAAGTTGAGGTTGACCCCCGTGATCAACCCAAGACAGCTTTTACAACACCACTAGGGCTGTACGAGTTCCAGCGTATGCCATTCGGGCTCTGCAATGCACCAGCCACTTTTCAACGGCTGATGCAGCAGTGCCTGAATGGCCAAATTGCTGATTCTGTGCTCGTTTATTTGGATGACATAATTTGTTATTCCCCAGATTTCTCCACCCACCTACAGCATCTGGAGTGTGTGTTGCGGCAACTGCACAGCCATGGGCTCAAGTTGAGAGGAGACAAATGTCAGCTTTTACAGCGGGAGGTGAAGTTCTTGGGTCACGTAGTTACAGGGGAAGGGGTGAGACCTGACCCTGATAAGGTCACAGCAGTAACTGCGTGGCCAGCTCCTACCACCATCCGTGAGGTACGTGCCTTCCTGGGCTTGGCGGGGTACTATCGCCGTTTCATCGCCAACTTTGCAAAGGTAGCACGTCCCCTTAATGGTTTATTAATAGGACCCCTGCTGACAAGCGGACGGGAGGCCGTCGGGTCGAGTGGTCCAGTGAGTGTCAGCAAGCATTTGACTCCTTAAAGACTGCCTTAACAGAAGCTCCCATCTTGGCTTATGCTGATTACTCTGAACCCTTTATTTTGTATACAGATGCAAGCAACTTCGGCCTCGGGGCAGTCTTGGCACAGAAGCAGAATGGGCGGGAGAGAGTTGTGGCCTATGCCAGCAGAAGTCTGCATCCAAGTGAGAGAAATGATGCAAATTACAGTTCGTTCAAACTGGAGTTGTTGGCTTTAAAGTGGGCCATAACTGAAAAGTTTAAGGATTATCTAATGGGGTCCAAAGTGATTGCCTATACTGATAATAATCCTGTAGCCCATTTACAGACTGCCCGGCTTGGAGCCACAGAGCAGAGGTGGATTGCACAGCTGGCTGCCTTTGACTATGAAGTCAAATACCGGTCGGGGAGAGAGAACACCAATGCTGATGCCCTTTCCAGGTTCCCTGTGGTAGCCCCCCTTGCAGATGTGGCGGCTGTTGGTACAGATGTGGAACCGGAACAAATCCAGTGTATGGAGGAGTGGCGGACGAAGCAGCGGGAGGACGAGCATCTTGAAGTGGTCCGGAGGTACGTGGAGAATGGAGAGTTTCCCAGAGGCGGTGCATGGAAGGCTGCTCCACCTGAAGTGAAACAGCTGCTACAACAGCGGGCTCGGCTGGTGCAACGAGAGGGGGTTCTCTGTAGGCGAGTCTTGGACTACAATACCCACGAAGCCCGTTTCCAGATCATTTGCCCCATGTTGCAGCGTAAGGGTGTGTGGGAGAAGCATCATGAAGCCATTGGACACCTGGGTGTTGAAAGAACTCTTAGCTGTCTTCGACGGCACTTTTTTTGGCCTGGTATGCAAGCCCAGGTACGACAGTATCATGCCCTGTGCCCCCGGTGTCAAGTGCAGAAGGTGGATGGTGTCCCTAAAGCCCCCCTGAAGCCTTTTACAGTGTCTTTCCCCTTAGAGGTCATACAGTTGGACTTCTTGACACTAGGTAGGCCCAATGATGTGTACCAAAATATCTTGGTGATGACCGACATGTTTACCCGTTATGCCTGGGCTATTCCAACTAGGGACCAGACGGCCAAGACCACTGCCAGGGTCTTGTGGCAGCATATCATACAGACCTTTGGGTGTCCGATGAGGTTTCATTCAGATCAAGGCCCAAATTTTGAATCACACCTTGTGGCGGAACTGTGTAGTTTGTACGGCATCTCCAAGACCAGGACCACCCCATATCATCCCGAGGGGAACGGCATGTGTGAACGCTTCAATCAAACCTTACTGAGCATGCTGCGGACATTGGAAGAGGAAAAGCAAAGCCATTGGCCGGAGTTCCTCCCTGTCCTGGTTCAAGCCTATAATGCCACTATACACAGTTCCACTGGGTATGCGCCATCATACCTAATGTTTGGGCGACACGTCAGGTTGCCTGTAGATGTAGCCCTTGGAGTCGTGAATCAGCAGGCCTCTTACAGATGGGACAGCTGGGTGAGTGAGCACCACCAACACCTGCTATATGCCTACTCTTTAGCTGCCAAATCCATGGGCCAAGCTGCTGAGTATTATAAGAAACATTATGATCATAAAGCTAGGACACTTCCCTTAGTTCCTGGAGAAAGGGTGTGGCGAAGGAATAGGCGGGACGGGGGAAGGGGCAAACTTTGTGGTAAGTGGGACCCAGAGCCTTATGTAGTTGTCGGGCAGTTAAATGAGGAGGGATTAACTTAAGGTGTAAAATCTGAACTTACGGGGAAGGAGCGGGTTTTGCACAGGAATGCTCTTAAGCCATGCTTTGTTTTACCACAAGGTGTCCCCGTAGGACATTCAGATGCACCAGTGTCTCCCAGTGGTGAGTTATCGCCTGTGTTTTGTGTGCCATGGGTGGACCTGCCGGGTGATGTTGCAGGTGACAATGCAGCACCTAGGAGGTCGGCCCGTGCTAATATTGGACAGCCACCGCAGAGGTATAGAGATGTGTCATAAGCCTTTATGATGTTGTGTTGACATGGGACTGCCAACGGTAAAGCATGGGGGGATGTCAGAGGGACACAGTGTTTAGTAACTTGTTGCATGTTTTTCTTTCTTTTTTTTTGGACTTTGCTGTATCTGTATTTGCATGCTTTTCTACTTGTCATTGTGCTTGTCTTGCTGTGCCTTCTAAGTTTCTGTTTAATTGGTTAGTGTTCCTGCTGTCACCTTCATTATGTCTAGATTGGCTTGTTGGACAGAGCCCTCCTACACCTGCTCTGATTGCAGAGCTAGTCAGCTGATGCACAGGTGCTGCTGATCAGAGGTGAACTTCCTAAAGAACTGGGGAACTCTGGCATTTTGCCGTGTGCTGTCTGTCCAGCTTGGATACTGTGTTTGCTGCTCTCTGTTTCTGGACTCTTTTTGCTGCTTTTTTGCTGCCCTCGCTTTGTCTTCAGTGGTCCACCGGCGTACTAGTAACTTGAGGCCTAATCACCTGGTTGCCCTCTCCACCTAAGCTACTTGACATCAGCCTGGTCGTTCCTGGTAGCAGAGCTTCTGCCCCACAGTTGGTGTTGTTCAACAAGACTGGGAGCCAGATACGTCTGCTCCCAGTTTGATGGTGAGTGCTGCATCTGCTCCTCCAGTGTCACTACCGAATTGTACAGCCTGTGTGCACATCAACCGGAATGCTCTACCTTTAGCCACAGTGGACTTGTGTTAATTATATTTAGTGTTTTATTGTTTGATTTGGGGTGTTTATGCAGTGATTTTTCTTTCTGCTGTGGTTACTGGTGGTTCCTTTTGTTTGCGTGTGCGTGTTGTGAGAGTGTGGGTGAGAGCTATAGGTGTGGAGATTGGACTGGAGAGCTGCTGAGTGCTACAGGACTGGAATTACATGGACTCTAGTGCACATACGGACTACATTTTTATCTATGGACTTTTTTTAAAAAATATTTGTTCAATAAATACACTATTTTATGATCATTGTTGTTTGGGTACTTCTGTTCTGTTGCTCCCACCAAAGTATAAGAACCTGTTGTATCTGTAACTGAGAGTTCCCAGCTCTTTAATTGGGTGGCGTAGTCGCTGCACTGCTTGTTACAAACACAACATGGCAGATGTCAACTAACAACGATGTCGCCATCATCTGTCCTTACTGTGACAGCTCTTCAGATGACACATACCAAAATAGCTTAATGACATGTTGTAAGTCATTGCAGAGTGGTGTCATGATTTTTTATAATAGCCATAGCCTAACAGTAGGCTCGTTCGAGATTCGAGTCCGCCCGTCTGCAACTGGCTGCATACGTCAACGAGAATTGCTGGTCACAGCAGGGGTGGGCATTAAATGAGGAAAATAAAGTCGAACACAAATTCTAACGAGACTGAGCTCGCGCCTCCCCGATCATCGTAGCAGATGACACACAAGTCATGTGTGGAGAGGGAGGGCGGGGGTTGTAGTCCTCTACAGTCTATGGTTGTAGTGGGGTGCACTGAGAGTTTAATTCAAGTCCAGTCTTTCTTATTGTTTAGATTAACATTGGAACAAAACGAGTTGCCCCAAAGTGCTCCACAACACAAACATGAAAACTAAGACAGCAAAACCATAAAACAAAGACCATAAGTAGGTATATGACACGAACAATGAAATAGAAATGGGATTAATAATTAAATAAATAATGGGCCGGGCTTGACAGCGTCAGATAAACCATCAGAACAAGGTAAAAATAAAGAGAAGAGATATATCTTCAAATTGGAGTACAATAACGTACACTTCAGATGACAAGTCCAGTCGGGGAGCACCGGACAATGCACGTGCACAGACGTCAGTGAACTTTTAACCAACCATGGCAAAGTAGCGTCACCGAGGAGGCGTTAGCTAGCCACTTGCAGTTGTGTGGAGGCAACTGCAAAGGTCTGTACGATTTGTCTGTAAGCGTCATGCTCCCGCGAGTTTTCGGGTCATGTGTCATGGTCGCATTGTTGTGACAACTCGTGACAACCTCACACATTTCGGGCATGTCGGACACAATTTCTAACCACAATGCAACATTTTCAGCGTCAGGCTGCAAACGGATGCATCCGCATGCAAACGTCTAGCTCAAGTCAAATGCGGCCAGTGATTTCTGGGAAGCCCAGTCCTTGACAAGCCCACTCTGACATCAGCAAAGGATCATCAACAACCCCAAAAACAAGCTGACTCGTCAATTAGCAAGGCAAGTGCAAGCGGTATGACTGAACGTAATAATATGGCATAATTAGGAGTCACTCTCATTCTCCCTACTAGGAAATTAGCTGTTGCATTTTGGACACCTTTTTACTTGCATCTCATTTGGAGGAGAAAACACTTGTTTGCCAAAGTCAGAAATGGAAAAAAAAAAAGAAAATCGTCAGACTGAATATTTTCTAGTAGATAATGGACGATTCTAGATCTGAATTTATGCATGACCAAATTTAGAAAATGCATCACCACATTGTTATTACAAAACCAAGAGTGAAGATTAATGTTTACAGATGATACAGTACGGTATAAACTATTGAAAAAACAAATAGTACTCTTTTACTGCTGTTATACATTTTGCATTGGTATTCCTTGGTGCTTAGCTACACCCCTCCCTCTCTAAAGAACTCAGTCTTACAATCTCATGTCATTCCAGTGCACTTTCCTACATTTTCTATGGCTAGAGTGTCCTCCACAGTGAACTTATTTTAAAACTCTCACTGCATGATGCTTCTACATGATGCATTTTCAATATGTTTGGGTGCAACTCCAGTTGCAGAGTGGTGTCATAATTTTTTTATAATAGCCATAGCATAACAGCGATTTCTGGGAAGTCCAGCCTTTGACAACCCCACTCTGCCATCAGCAAATGATCATCAACAACCCCAAAAACAAGCTGACTCGTCAATTAGCAAGGCGAGTGCAAGCGGTATGACTGAATGTAATAATATGGGATAATTAGGAGTCACTCTCATTCTCCCTACCATGTTAACATTTGTTAGGAAATTAGCTGTCGTATTTCGGACACCTCTTTACTTGCATCCCATTGGGGAGCTACTGATGGGCTTTTTGGAGGAGAAAAGACAAATTGTTTGCCAAAGTCAGAAATGGGAAAAAAACTAAGAAAAGAGTCAGTCTGAATATGTTTAGTACATACAGTAATGGTTGATTGTACATCTGAATTTATGCATGGCCAAATTTGCATCACCACATTGTTATTACAAACCAAGAGTGAAGACTAATGTTTACAGATGATACTGTATAAACAATTGAAAAAAAAATAGTACTCTTTTACTGCTGTCATACATTTTGCATTGGTATTCCTGGGTGCTCACTACACCCCTCCCTCTCTAAAGAACTCAGTCTTACAATCTCATGTCATTCCAGTGTAATTTCCGATTGGATATACTGCCATAAATGCCAACACATCTAAATGTTAGCTAAGTCCTTTTCTTCAGATATTTCTCTGGCTGGCTGGAGAGTCATCCACAGTGAATTCATTTTAAAAACTCTCACTGCATGATGCACCTACAAGATGCATTTTCAATATTTCTGGGGTGCAACTCCAGAATCTATAAATATGCAAAACAAGTGTAAGCACATTACTTTATAAATAGGCTGTTTATCATTACTATCTTATTAACTGGTTGTATTCACTCAGCTAGGCCTCCCTACTTTGGTATCTATTGTCTCTGCCACAGACACGGAACCAGAGCCTCAAGTTTAGCCACATTTAGTGGGAATTATCACCATGGTAAGCTTTGACAGTTAGCAAGTTAGCAAAACTTTTTTGTATTACAGGCTACTAGCTTTCACTTGAACCTCATTCACATATTCTACCACACTCTTGGACTTCATATCCACTGATGTGACTGGACCCTGGAATGTACCAATTAAACCAAAAACCTGATGGTCGTACCTGATTCCAGCACATACATGATCATATTGCTTCCACTACACACACATGAACTTCATATATACCTACTTTGCCATGCACATGTATATCACAATAGATCTACCAAATACCTGAACACCATAGGAACTGACTAAACCACAAGACTACTGTAAATCTTACTTGATTGATTGTTCCACACACTCAAACGTCATGTCCACCACACACCTGACCTTCATATGTAATCTACACACACCAGACTTCTTATACTGATTGTAACACACCTAAATCTCATGGCTACTGATTGTACCCCACACTTGTACCTCGCATCTACTGACTGTACCACACACCCCGGTTCAGATTAGCACTGTATCCACCTTTTGGCCACCTGAGGATTCTGCTGGCCACATCTGCTGATTATGTCCCAGCCCAGTCCTACTCAGGGCCTTAGCAAATTAGCAAAACAGCTTTCTCTTGGCCCTTTGCTACTTAGCGTGTGTCAGTACTTCCATGGCTTTCTCACAACGGCTCGTAATTACATCAGAGCCTGTGCCACCACCACTGATGTTCTACAGTGTTAAACATGGAGCTGTTAAAATTACAACTCATTTATGCGTCTCGATGCCAGTTAGCAGCAGCGCAAACGAGTGAAGCACAGGAGCGGAGGAGGGTCTGAGTGATGTGTTCAATTGAGCTGCCCCGATTTTCCCAATATGCTTTCCAGGTGATTTATCTGCTGAGGTATTGGATGTTGTGCACATCACCAAGGACTGACTATTGACTCAACACTTCAGAAATCTGACAGGCATGAAGGCTGGGGCTAAGTGACAGATGAAGTCAAGAGATAAAAAAGTGTGTGTGTGTGAGAGAGAGAGATGAGAGAGAGAGGGAGAGCCTGAGTGTGTTTGTGAGTATTTGGGGTGGGGGGGTGGGTGGAGAGTTCTTCAGACAGGTAATCCCTGGCACTGGCAAGGATCCTCACCTTCTCCTGACCTTTAGTGTCAGGTTATCCTCATAAGAGTTGCCTGGACACAGAGGTCAAAAGCCATGACATGATAAAACATTGAAATCCTAAACATGGACTTTCTGAATTTTACCTTCAAGGTATTATAGGTGTATCAGTACATTTAAACAGTTTGTGTTTCCAGTGCTGTTTGTCCTTGTCCCCTCTCCATCCACTCTACCTGCTCAGGTGACCATGTGACTGGCTTGATTGGAAACACCTGGTCATGCAATCAAGCACTGCTTTAAAAGCTCTTGGTTCCTGATGCTTGGGAGAGGCCTCTGGTGTGGGACTGGTCACTGTTTTGCTGCCTCTCGGCCTGGATTTTTTTTGTGTCATTATGATTGGAACGTTGTGTTATTTGTAGATTTACTCTGATGTCCTGTCTTGTTGTCCACCGGTTGGGTATGTTGTTAAAGGTGTAGCTTTGTTATTACTTGGGTCAGTGGTGGCTTGTTGTTAGCCACAGTAGGGCCACCCATGGGTGGGGTGTAACAAGAGCTTGTTCCAGCAAAATCAATGGAATAAAAAAGATTGTACTGGTACTGTACATACTTTGTTCCAAATCTGGACAGGAAGTGTCATTCACTGACTTAGTTGACTAGATGCCCTTTTAATCCGAATTGTGGCTGTAAGGATGGTGAACTTACTAAGACTGGGGCATTAGTGGTATTGCAAGTGTAATTTGTGTTTCATTTGGGGGCTCATGGGAATATTGAGTGATAATTCAAACCCATTTTTCTCTGTTTTTCTCTATCATAGACTTCACAAATCCGTACAAAAAGTTACAGATATTCAGCTTTCGGGTGAAATTTCAGGATGAACCTAAAATACTATACTATACTATACTATACTATACTATACTATACTATACTATACTATAACCTGAACATAATGTAACCCTCTCTAAATGTTTGAATGCACATGCCCAACAGTTCAATGTTACACATCTTTTTGCACTTTTTCCAGATTCAGACAATGGCTGGGTCTGCTAGAAAAATGAAAGCCTGCGAAAGTTCTGCCAGGAAGATGACAATGGCTGGGACGGGCGCAGTCTCCGACCAATCAGCGGCCGCCACCTGCTTTATAATGACTTGACTAACTTACCTTTTCCGCTGCTTCAGGTGCCGACGTATCGACGCATCCTCCTCCCTCCCCACCACCACTAGTTTGGTCCCTGTCCATCCGCCTGGGGGGGGGGAATTCTGGGTTCTGCTAAACGGCAACAGCTAGTTCTGCCGGATCCAACGATGCAAGACCCAGGCTGATGACCGGACCTACGCCAAAGAATATCTACTTTCTAATTAATGTTCAGTTGTTTATTCTGTCCATATAAAAATGCTTTAACTGAAAATCTTATTCTCTGAGTCTTTCTGGCCGAACATCATTTAGAGATAGGGCTGATTTGTTACCCATAGTGGTGACATGCGTTCGCTCGCTAAATCACCTTCCTGGTCATCACCATTGTTACCTCCACCAGCAGAGGTTTTGTAATCATTGGCATTTGTTATTTGTTAGTTTGTTTGTTAGTTAGCAACAGAACTCAAAAAGTTATGGATGGATTTTGATGAAATCAGGGTAGGTGAAAAATGGCCTGACTTAAAATTGATTAGATTTTGGTGGTGATCTGAGCTGCCCTGGCAGAAGTCTGCACTCTCTGAGTGCTTTTCTAGTTTTGATTACAATTGTATGTGTGCATAGGCTGACTCATTCAAACTGTAGCCACTAGCCTGGACCCTTTATCATTAATTCACATGCTGTGTATTTCAGTGGAAAATACCTGATGATGGGAAAAAGACTAATGGGAATAAGAGGATATGAAATGGAATGAAATTTTTTTGCATCCGAAAAAAGCAGAATATGTTACTCTGGCATGTCTGGAAAAGTCATAAAAATGATATGGGTAAATCTGAAATGTTAAATATAAATATAGTGCACTACTTTGAATCAACCATTGTAACTGATACCCTATCCAGGGCACTATACTGAACAATTGCATATTTTAGAGAGAGCTATTGGCCTACTTGCATTTTAATTTTCACTTTTCACAATGAAAGTTTTTATACTATGATGAAACAACGTTCCCATTAATTTGCATCTTTATTGAAAACGTATCAGTTGAATACCACTGTTTTGAACCATGATTAAGTATT
The DNA here is from genome assembly GCA_027475355.1 of Coilia nasus. Lineage (NCBI taxonomy): Eukaryota > Metazoa > Chordata > Actinopteri > Clupeiformes > Engraulidae > Coilia > Coilia nasus. Next base: position 3,418,177 of record CM050215.1, on the reverse strand, counting down.
ACATTTCAGCATTTAGTCAATCAAATATTACTCATGTTCACTATAACATCATAAGATGCTGTTTAAAGATTTCATGATTTATGGTTTCAGACGTTTTCTAGTCCAATTGCTAATTGTTAACTTGAAGTCTATCAGCTGCATCAGCATGTTTACTTTTGTGGATGTAGACCTAGAGCACATTTACCAGCCTTTATTTAAAGACACAAGGCTGTGGGAGAAATCACCAGAATATTCCCATCGTCTTTATCATGAGCACACAGCAGAGAAATCACTCTTGTCACAGACTGTAGCTATTCATAAAGAATGGGAGACTGCCATCATTGAATCAAGTTCAAGTTTAAGTTCAAGTTGCTTTATTGGCAAGATGTTCAAACAATACGATGAGCATTCATGTATCTACTGTATGACATTAATACATACAAACAAAATTGTGTGTGTGTAAGAGAGAAAGAGAGAGAGAGAGTGTGTGTGTGGAGTTTGTTTGTGTGAATTATGATGTGTTAGGGTGGGGGGGGGGTGTGTGTTCTGAAATGGTGTGGATTAGTATACGTGGGGTTTGTGTTGGTGGTGCCTATCCACTGTCCCTTACTTTATGGCATTCAGTGACATATTTGGCAGAAAGACCTGCTGTTTGTCTTGCTGTCCCAGTAAGACAGGTAGCAATTCCTGTTGGCACA
>CM050215.1:2105000-2187500 GCA_027475355.1 Coilia nasus | reverse complement strand
CAATGCATCTGCGCAAGTGCGGGGTGACGTACGGTCACGTCGGCCAGCGAACCCAAATACTATAAATTGAGTGGTAGATGCTCAATCACAAATCATACAGCGTACGATAATTTTCTTAATAAGTATTCTTCTACCGTTATAGCTGCAATCACTTAGTGGAATGGGGGGCTAATATTGTATGTGGGGACTTGATTCTTCGTCAACTAACTTTGGTTCCAGGCAGTCTTGCAAGCCAGCATGTCAAGGGAGCTAGCTAGTTAGCATGTAAACTACAAGCTATAGCGTGTAGCTTAGCTTAGCAGTCTTTCTCAATTCACTTGCATCGAATAGTAAAATCCATAAAGATGCGATTCTGCTTACAAACAAATACCAAGTTCTACGCTTATTTTTCGGGAAATAGTGATGTAAATGTTTCCCCAACATGAATAGAAAAGTAAACGAGCATGACTGTGGCTACAGCTTGTTATCCAACCACTACGGTAAATTTTCTCCTGTGCGACAGAAACTCACTAGCCGTCGCATGATTTATGGCGTCATTTTTAGCATAATTTCAGATAAACGTTTCTTACAAGGCAATAACATGACAGATTTCTGATCGAAGCAAATATGTTTTGCTGTGCCCTCTCCGGTTTACAACAATGCCAATATCAAGGTACGGATGGCTTCTCATGTAAAGTTGTTTGATTTCAAAGTGACGCTAAAATGAATGGAAGTCAACGGAATGCTACATGCTATTGGTCATTTTCCGGGTTGAGATTTCCCCATGGGTGCTTCAACTTCCGGATATATTCCTACCCCCTTGGAGTCACTCAGCGGATGACTTTTCAAAACGCTAATTTCGAATCTTCACTCTCGCCGCGCAAATTTCTCCATCAACGGCTGTGCAAATTTCGACTCTCGTCAACTGGTGGGGGCCCCAAGCAGCTGCCTGGCTTGCCTGTTGATAAGAACCGCCTCTGGTTGTAACCTCACATTATGAGAGTGACCATCATAACCACCTAAAGTGCTGAGTTAATATACCTTCTTAAAATGATCTGGCTATAGCCATTAGTGATTAGCTTTTTAAAATAGGATGTCATATGATTTACCTAATGAGCATGTGGAATCTTCTCCCCTTATGGGACGAATAATAATTCAACAAAACTGCAATGGCTTTCAAAATAATGAAGCTGAAGGGGGGAGAAAACGGTTGCTTGAGGAGCAGACGGCAAAGCCCAAAAAAGGATGTCTGGCCTTATCTAGGTTACAATTGAGAAGTTTTGTGGGGGAAAACTCGGCGATATCCCTCAGGGGGTGCCTCCCACTTCACACCAAACCCCAGGAAAACCACCAGACTTACGACAAAGCTGCCCTGGTTTTCCTGGGATGTTGTGTAAGACTGTGATGCAAATGCTCTTCTGTGGCTGCCTGGCAATGCGAACACACACTGACGTTGTGTTTGAACGGGAAGGGTGTCTCTGCATAAACCCAGAAATGTCTTGAGCATGAGTATATCACTGTGGCACGATGAAAACCCCTCACAACGTAAAATGTGGGTCAGCTTTGTTTAAGTATACACACACACACAAACACTCAAACACCTACAGAGAGAGAGAGAGAGAGAGAGAGAGAGAGAGAGAGAGAGGAGCGGCAGGGCACTGGTTTTCACAGGTAATTAGTTCCTGACACATATTTAATTATTTTCAGGAAATAGCTTGCATTGTGCTGTGTCTGTGTCAGATATAAAAGTTCAGAAGTAAATGTCTACTTCTGTGTATAGCTTACTGTAACATACCAACTGAGTGTCTTACACTGACGCAAACCATTTTGTGTCATCCCATATGTGTCATAAACCAGCAAACTACAGCTTCAGCTGAACAACAGTGCTGACTTGCAGTTAAAGACAACAATGTAATCAAAGACAGTTGGACCTTGAACTGTTTCTCTTCATATATACACTCTGTGTCACATTGATCAGGAAATGGCTGAAACAAGGTTTGAAATGGCAAAAGTGTTACTTCATCAAAAGTTCAAACTTTCCAAGTTAGGGGATGTTATACTTGCATAACTCGCATAGCAAAATATCTAATGTAATGTAATCTAATCTAAACAAGGAGTCTTGTTTTTAGATAAGTCTCTTGAGAGATGATTTCTTCAATATGCAAGTAAAAATCCTAAAATCCTACTAGACATCGTGTTTATGTCTGTCTATTATCACCTGATGTTCTGGGATGTTTTTATATGTGTTTTTTTTTCAAGAGTCAACACGAACACTATTGCGAATCACTTGGCTGAGTGTGTATCTGTTGATCTCAGTATTTCCAGCCTGAGAAAGTAAAATATCACAGATTTCCAGGTCTGTTCTCGATTAGACATATCCACACTTGTACGTACGTTTGTTATCTGATATAAGCCCAATCAATTTCATCATCTAATCCTAGCCACCTGGGCTTTTTCCACCCCCTCACCAATATCTAGTTGTGTTTTTTAGACATTCAGGGAAAAATCTTGCGTCACTTAAGAAACAGGAGTGGCACTGGATCAATTTTTCTTCTCTGCTGATTAATTGAGTTGAACTGGTCTTAACTGGGTTGGAAGTCGCTCCACTGGGGATGATAAATGAAACCTAAAGGCCCAATGAGAACAAATTGAACAAAAACAAACTGCTACACAAGTCTATCCAGTGAGTGATCATATATCATTTTCAACAGCCCTTCAAAACACCTGGTTTGCATTCTGTAGTTTTCAAAAACAGCTAAACTTAGCTTAACTAACATGATGCAGTAGGAATTGTACACTGGACACTGGACACTGTATAGAAACAATCAATTTTTCACTTCAGGTGGACTTCCCCTGCACACACCATCAGGTGCTAGTGGTGTGAGGCAACACCATGCCATGACAAGGTACTCCACAAATGGAATCTGTATTACAAATAAATTAAGAAAATACAGTTCAAAGGGACATAACATGCTTCAGTGTGAGTTCTCATTCATATCCATAACTTCATGGATCTTAGTGAGGTTGGTACTAATGAAACTCTCTCTCAGAAATCACTTGCGTTCTTTTCTAGGAAGTTACTGTATAAAGATAACACGTATTTAGCAGGTACATATGGTATGTTGAGACTGAAAGACTAAAATAAAGCATTACAGCTTTGTTCTACCTGTGCCCTAGGCTGAAAAGGCTCTGTCATTTCTGGGATTACGATGCCGCGCTGAAGTATTACCTGTGTATTTTGAGAACTAGGACTAATGGTGACGAACCTCGGCGGTTATATAAACATGGTGTGTTTGAGGAGTACCCAAAGCCTTGTCATGGAAACACCCGTAGTCTGTCCTTTAAGGCGGCCATTTCAATGGAGTGTTTGCTTTGTCTCCATGCTGACAGATTGCCCAATCCACAGCATGCGTCAGTGCTGGTTTACATAGGGGTATGTTTAAGGAGGAACCGCTTTGGAGCTATTTTGCTGACTTAACATTTCTCAAGAAATTAAAATACATAAATAAAAAACTGTGGTTATTCTTAATAAGACTTCAGCCCTCTGTTGACTGATACATTTGATCCTGAGGAATATTTTATGACTTCAGATTCAAAGAAAATTTGTTTTGGTGTTAGTTAATGAAACCTTTTTAGTTTCACATTTTTAAGTTGTTTTTTTGCAATGACACAAAGCTTTGGTGAAACTTGACCAAAATGATCATATGTGATGAATGTAAGGTTTGGCCTCATGACACAGCTATGAGTAATTCCCTCAGACATAACCAAAAATCTGTTGAGAAACAGTTTACAGAACATTGGAAGCGTTCAGACCCAAAGTTAATTTTGGTAATTGGGCTATTTCAACACTGTCATCGTGATATTTTATATGGGACTGGGACTGATGGATGGCTGGATGGCTGGATGGCCGGGCGGAAGGCCAGACAGACAGAGAGACAGACAGACAGACAGAGAGACAGACAGACAGACAGACAGACAGACAGACAGACAGACAGACAGACAGACAGAGGAGGGAACTGATTATGTTAGCCCAAAAAGGATGCCACACAGCCACTACCCAGTCACGACTTTGCAATGAGTTAATGGAAACAGATGGAAACAAAAAGCTGCCCTCATCTTCCGCTTCCTTTTCTGATGGAGCGCGAGAGGGGGAGCATCTGTGCTGAGTAACTAATGCAGTGTTCTGTGCTCGCCCTGACTCCTCCACCCAGCATCATGAGGCAACTCCATCTGCTTTGTTCTTGCAGAGGTTCGTCTAATGATGTTCGGTTCGCCTTGCTTTGGGTGCAGTGGCCTCAACTACATTCATACACACAAACATATCTGCTTCCCGTCAATTGTTTCACATGCTTGGTATCTTCCCCTTTTTATGGCCACAGAATAAGGTACTGTCACCACAGAACAAACACCTGGGGCCGCATTACAGAAACTTCCCATCTTAAGTCAAAACTAAGATAGGACGACTGTGAGATTGGTTTGGTATTACAGAAGCAAATCCTAACTTCATTTAAGATTCTTATCTTATCTCGAGTTAGGATTCCTAAATAACCGATCGAAACATCTATGATCACCTTTAATGTCTGTTACCTAGCAACAGAAGCTACACTGTGTCTCGTGAAGTAACGTCCAGTGATCTCTGGCTAGCTGCTACAATACCCTGCTACAAGTGATGACTTGACACGAGACAGCAAGAGACGTGAATAGCACTATGGACAAACAACGACGGACTTTAAATTTTAAACCAGACGAAATCGAAACTTTAGTAGCGTTAGTGGAGGAGTCCAAGAATGTGTTGTTCGGGAGATTTAGTTCTTCGTTAACAAAAGAAGCCAAGGAAAGGGAATGGCAGAAGATAGCCAGTGCCGTGTCAGCGGTGTCTGGTGTGCACCGGGACGCCGAGGCAGTGAAAAAAAAAATCTAATAAACAAATTCCGGTTACGTTGTTGTTGTTGCCTCAAAAGCAAAATACCAGCCATTCTGTCTAATAGACTACTAGCTGACTACAGTAAAAATTACAGTTAGGACAGCGGTGGCGATATCCTAAAGTTAGGACGGGTATTTAAGAATTTCTTGAAGCCCAGCTTGTGGACTAATAAATGAAAACTAATGGATTAGTTTTTCTGGCTGGTCTGCCAAAACAAAAGCTCTATCAGTCCTGTGAATCTTAAACATACAGGATAGGATAAAAAAATAAAGCATTCCATTCACTCTTACTTGACCACCGCAGAGAAACACCTGGACTATTTCTAATAGGCCACTGAACATAGCTCAGGATATTTACTCTGAAATACCTGAGTACCTGTCCACTGAACATAGCTCAGGATATTTACTTCCAAATACCTGAGTACATCTTCACTACATTCCTACAGCCTGCCTTTGAAAACATATGGCACCAAGCCCATGGCTTTCAATAGGCATTAGCTTACCAGAAAAAGAATGTAATAAAAAATCCTGTTCTCTCTTTGTCTTTGGCTCTGTATTTCTCTGTCTCTGTCTGTCTGTCTGTCTGTCTGTCTGTCTGTCTGTCTGTCTGTCTGTCTGTCTGTCTGTCTGTCTGTCTGTCTGTCTGTCTGTCTGCCTGTCTGTCGGTCTGTCTGTCTGTCTGTCGGTCTGTCTCTCTCTCTCTCTCTCTCTCTCTCTCACACACACACACACACACACACACACACACACACACACACATACAGAGTACGCACAAAACACAAAGTCAAATAACCATATGTCAAGGAATGTTACACTGTTAGGCATTCAGCATACTTCACTTCTCCATTTGTGTCTAAAAAAGTCCCGCCAGACCTGGGAGGCCAGACATCACAAAACAATGCATGGCTCTTCTGAGGATTTAAGAATCACTGTTAGATGCCCTTTAACATTTCAGGCCATGCTGTGGTTCACTGAACAGAAAATGCCAGGTACTCACTTAACCAGAAACAAAGGGATGCATTCACTGTAAAGGCGGTGTTTTTTAATAGCTAAATATAATCTGTAAAGACATGGATGCAGTCATGATGGGATGGGAAGTGATCTGGCACCGCGACCGCAGACAGCAGAGACTGCATTTCACATGGACCAATGCAATTAAGCTGATTTCAAACACCCATCTATAGTTTTATTGGTTAACTTTATAACAGTGCATTAATATATGCTAAAAGCTTTCCTAACACAGAAAAGCTGTTTTGACCACAGTATGTTGGAGAGTGAAAGAGAACGAGAGAGAGAGAGAGAAATAGAGAGGGGGGGGAGAGAGTGGGAGATGTTTCTTTTGCCACCATTGTGTGGTGCGCAGGGTCATGTTGAAAGGCAGTCTGGATGTATGCCAAAGCAGCAGCTTTTGGAAACCCATTTCATCTGTATGTTATTTCTTCTCTTTTTTTCCCTCATTTGCTTCTTTTGCCATGATGGGGTTATTTTTTTCTGCGGAAGGCAGGAATGTTGCTGGCCTAGGCAACTTGACTCTCCTCCTACTCACTGCCAAAGGCCTCCGAAAGGGTACCCTGTGCAAACCACACTCACTTTCATACTTCCCTTGTGAAATTCACACACCTGGTCAAACACCCCAGCCAGACCACTCCATCCATAAAGGGGAATTGTCCATTGCCACCACCAAACACTTGCAGTGTCATGTGCCCTATTCCCTTTTATTTTTTTCCCTCCAAAAAAAAAAAACGCCCCAGTGGGAACTTATTTTAGACTCAACAAAAACACTGAATTGTAATTGCTCTTTTTGAAGTTGTGAAACATCTGGTGGCTTGTCAAGGCCGAAGAGTGTTTTTGCTTTTTTTTCTTCGTTTGCGGCTCACTCTGCTGCGAGAGACTGCACCTTCAGCTAGGGGTCTGTGGTGGCCATGAAAAATGTTAGGTGGGTGCCAGGCCCAGCCACTTTCTCAGATGTGTTTGTGCTCCTTGTGTGTGTGTGTGTGTGTGTGTGTGTGTGTGTGTGTGTGTGTGTGTGTGTGTGTGTGTGTGTTTGTTCGTTCTCAAGATCCTTGGCCTGCCGTGCCTGATGTTTCACGGATCCTTGTGTTGCTAAGCACTAAACATCTGCAGGATATTGTGAGCTCTGGTCTTTTCGCTCAGGAATGTGAAGTCACAGTTTATGTTCATAGGCTTTAGCAGACGCTTCTCTTTAAAGTGACAGGGTCTGATAACTTTTTGTGAATCAAACCGAGAATAATTAGCCTGCAGCGCTAACATTTCTTCACCACACAACTTTTCATTTAGGAAGCTTGTGGGATGATACCAAGGTTTTTTTCTGCAAGCAGAGGAATAGGTACATACTGACTCGGACTTGTCCTCCTAAATAAGTTTAGACAAGGGGCCAGGGGCAGTGGGAAGGTTGCTGTTGTTGAGATTTAGGGTTGCTATCCAAGCACAAAATTTGCTGTTAGCGTTTTTAGCCCTTGTGTATGTGTTTCATCTCTTACTTTGTTTTTGAGGAACTTGAAAGAGGAACAAGCTGCAGAGTTTGTGCCGCAGCGGTTCCTTAAACCCTGATTGCGTGGTATTCTTTCCTAAATATGGACATGTGAAACAAACGCACGGGTATTTCTTTTGCAGAACAGAGCTTCAAAAAAAGGAATAAAAAACATCGGCCTGGGCGATTAACTAAGACTCTTGATTGTCGCAATGTGTGACTATGCTACATCAGATGATGGTGTGGCACAGTGACAGAAAGGAGAAGGCAGATGTTAGCACATGTAACCAGGGTAAAAACAGGAAGAGGAGACACGTGCAGGGGGCCTACAAGGACCAGGACAGCCATGTTATAATACTTCACATGTTCTGCAAAGCACACGTCCTTCACTAGCCTTTATTTTTAATTCAGCGCTATGATGCCCCCCCCCCCCCCCAACAACAACAACATCATCATCAACAACAACAACAACAACAAGAAGTAACTGTGTGTGTGTCCAGTCTAACTCAGAGTTTAATGGATAAAGTAGTAAATATTATTATGAAAAGGATCTGTAGATAGGCCAACCAGCCTTTTTTTCTACACAGACAGTGTGATATAAGTGCAAATATAAGGGGTATTCAGCATTAATGGTATTAACTTGGCACTGCATTGTACATTTGGACCAGATAAATGTCAGGGGGACATAACCAAAGTTCTGTTTGTTTATTTATCCATGGTTGCTATGGTGAACTGAAAAAACTCCATTGGATTGTTTCATGCATTCCGTAGTCATGACTAGCAACCATTTCACTTTTACTTCTCAGTAGACTACCTGACTTTCACCTATGGTCAAAACATACATGGTGACCCTACTGGCTGTCTCCATCCCATATGTATGTGTGAATGTATGTATATAAATGACTTTGAAATGAAATGATTTTGGAGTCTTTATGCTTGTAATATTTTTTCTACTGAATTTTTCAGCTGCAGTATTTGGTAGTGCGACATTCTAAAACACAAGATGAAATAATTATAAAGTACAGCTTTTTTTTTCGCTTTCTTTCATTTTCAGTCAAAACCAGTATGGTGGTTTTAACCTTGAAGACTGATTGACTTACTTTGTCTTATAAGAAACTTCCATACTAAATTTCAGAGCAAAGAGTCTTTATCTGTAATAACACCTCTTCTAATGTTGCAGTAGTACTAAGCACAAGTGCTAAGTACTATTATGTGAAAGCATTTGTTTTGGGGACAAACACTTCCATTCCATTTCGTTTAAGGAGTAATCAATAATTAAACCATGAGGCCTTAAGGGATAAGTGGTAGTGGTCTGTAGCATTTAGGAAATGACCTAATGCTTTCAGAAAACGTGGGAGAAAGGTTCCCTAGAAATAAGGATGTTGCACATCCTAGTACGGAACTTGGACCCCAGAACTTGGAACCTGGAACACAACCTACTTCTTTGGTTTGTTTTTGTGTCAGATTCTTGATAATGTAGAAGGGGGTTCATTTTACTTTTGAGGTTAATAGAAGTTGAAATTTGAAGGAAAGAATGTTAGAATGTTTATTCTATGCATTCTCATTTTGGTTGAACCAATGTAGGCATAGTCTACATACAAATGTCAACTGTTTTTATTTTTAATTGTGTAGATTTTACAAAATGATGTGTAGGTCATTATGACTGCTGACAGATTTGAGAGCCTATAACTGTTATTTATCTGTGAATAATTATCTGTGTTGGGTTTTTTAAAGCCTGCTAGTGCTGCCTCTGCTGGAGCACAAACTTTTCCTGCAACAAGAAGAGGTGGAGAACGTGTGACTTTCTGTTTCTGTTTTTGTCCCAGTTAATAAAAATAATTAATTCATAGAATGATGTCAATGAGCACATATTCAGAGCCAGGGGTCATGGATGTAGCCTGAGAGGAGCGAGTCTCCGCAAGTCGAGTGAGAAGTAGAACTAGGCTGAGTCTTTGGTGTTCCTCTAACTGCTGGAGCTGTGGACCAGGGGTTAGGCAAGAAAGAGGGAAATAGCTGGCGGCTGACGTCAATCCCCAGAGTGGAAGTGCTTGCCTTTTATAGCCACATTCGCTCGCTAGCGCATTCCTGACAAGAGCACAGTGTCCCGGGGCTGCTTGAAGCTGGAGGGGCTGGACCGGGGACGTGACGCAGGCACATACACACACGCACACACACTAATGCCCCCACAGAGACACTCCCACACACACACACACACACACACACACACACACACACACACACACACACACACACACACACACACGTGCGCGCGCGCAAACACACTTACGCTAACACACAGGCTCAGACACACTCAAACACATACAAACATAAATCTACACACAAATACACACACAAATACACACACACACACACACACACACACACACACACACACACACACACACACACACACACACACAGCCGCCCCATGCTTGCAAGATGCAAAGCAGAAGTGGGAAGGCGGGAGAAAAAAAAATCCTTTTCAAACTTTTACTTTTAATTCTAGCAAGAACAACAGACCAAACTCACAAACACGCGCATGCACACACACACACACACCCTCCTTTTCTGTCAAATGTACATTGTTTGAAAACAGTTCAGTCAGTCATATTATGATCACTGGTTTGCTGTTTACCTTTTTGAATAACATACCATGCCAGCGGCAGAGCATAGCAGTTCAATCTAAAGCAGTTCAGTCTAAATAGTAGATGGCATAACTGAGCTTTTGTGTCTGGCTTTGATTGTCTCTGAGGGAAGGCAGCAACAGAGAAGAATGTGCCCATGACCATGTTATATCGTTTCCTTGTTTGTATCGGTTGTGCAAGCCCACACTTCTCTTAATTCGGATTCCAGCATGATCTGTTTGGCGTAATAGGCCTGCGCTATCAGGAAAGCTGCGTTTGCCAACAGGGAGAATGAATGCTTAACCACATGCTTTGCTTTCATTTCTCAAGTCGAGAAATGTAGCAATCACAGCTCTTTCATTTGTTTGTTCTCTTTATCCTTCTTTCTTTCTTTTCTCTTTCTTCATTTTTCTTTCTTTCTTTTTTTCTCCGACCTTCTCCGACCCTATTTGTTAAACACACTTTGCACTGCATTTAGTTGTTGTTGTTGTTAGCCAGGACACCAGATATTCTATGGCCAGCTTGTACATGCTGAAGAGAAACCAAACATGTTTCCATGACGGCATGTACGTCTGCAGTCTCACAATTATGCAATCACGGCCAACCATGCCACTCCCCCAAACCCACCTCACCCCAGCCCCCCTCACCCCTTGTCTGCTGTGCGCCATGCAAATAAACCACAACTATCACCTTTGAACCTCTGTTCTCTTCGTAACCACTCTACACTACTCCCGACATCAAATCAGCTCAGAAACAAACTCCTTTGCATGTGATGAAAAATTTTACAGAGCCTACAATAGCTTCTGTTACCTCATCCTTCTGTTTGGCATCACCTTCCCCCATTCTGGCAGAACACATGCCCCATATTCTGAAACCTGTAGGCCCTCTGCCATATCATTTTACACCGTTCACACCTTTTTTAAAGCTACTGCTCATTACTCATTAGCAAGCTGTGTGTTTTGCACCATGAACCTTAATGACCATGTGGTTTAATCTCAATATGGGTGTTTGAACAGGAGTTCATCTGCAGGCAAAGGGGTCTAAAGTACAAGTGGACACAATCTAGAATGGTTAACAATTAACCCAGAGCATGAGCCACACTACTGATTTCAACCGTGAGTCTAAGGAGAAGCTAAATCTGTGTTAACTTCCACCTGCAGAAGCAGGGCTCCACTAAACACAATGGAGGAACAGGGACACATGCTCAAGGAGTGTGACTTTATGGTGCAGCTACACAAACACACACACACACACACACACACACACACACACACACACACATCGAAACATGTATATACATGTACACACACATGTACACACACACACACACACACACACACACACACACACACACACACACACACACACACACACACACACACACACACACACACACACACACACACACACACACATCCCCTTTAAAGAGGAGAAGAAACTGGTTCTTATACCCAGGAAAGCCATGTCATATTCCTACTCTCTCAAGCTTGGGCAGGTATTGATGGGCATAAGCCTTGCGAGAGCCTGCTACCAGTTCACACAGCACACAGCATGGGTCTCTGCACCGGCCAACATACACTGCAGAGAGGGGAGCCATTTTGTGATCTGTTTTTTTAAACAGGACGACCACTGTTGTTATGGTAACACATCCTGTGTGTGTGCTTTGTGGCTCATAAGACAAAGGAAACTAATAGGCTGTAAACTAGTTTAGTCTTTGCTGTTGCCGTGGCCATACAACCAGCAACAGACCAGTCAACTGTCATGACCAAACATTAGAAACTTGAAATAAATGAAGCTGACTAGACAGGAATGACATTGAAAGAAAGAAAGAAAGAAAGAAAGAAAGAAAGAAAGAAAGAAAGAAAGAAAGAAAGAAAGAAAGAAAGAAAGAAAGAAAGAAAGAAAGAAAGAAAGAAAGAGGTAATGTGTTAGGAAGAGAGTTTTAAGAGAGATAGGGGAAGACATGTGAGAGAGAAAATGAGAGAGAGAGAGAGAGAGAGAGTAAGAGCAGACAGTGGTTTGTGCGAGGCCTTCGACCCCTTCGTTAGCCTGAGTGACGCCTTGCTATTGCGTTGATCTGTGTTCGAAAACAAGTTGTGGTGTGATGATGTGTTTTGACGCACCTAAAAGGGGAACTGTTGCTCCACAGCGGCTATATATAGACGTGTTAATTTGCCATATCCTTTTTTTTATTCATCTCAGATGCTGCCCCTGTGCTTTCTTTATGACAGCTGTAATGCCTCAATGGCCTAAATTAACTGTGTGGTGTTTGGGCGCAAACACAAATGTATGCTGGTGTGGTTGATGTCTAAAACGAGGGCGGACCTCTCACCTCAGATAGTTCTCCTCTACACAAGCTCTTTAGAGGCTAACCTTGAGATTAGCTTCAGTGTTCTGTGTGAGAGGACGGGAGAGTGTGTTTGATTCAGATGAGAGCAGAAATGCATTTACCTATTTCATGCTGTCTTTATAAAGTAAATTAAAGGGTCACACTAAAGAATACACTGTCTGTTAGCCACAACTGCAGAGTAAACATCACTGGGAGTGTGCTTGATTATGTGACAGGTCAGGAGAGAACTGTACTGTAAAAGTTACATTCAGATGATCAGTGAGGGTGGCATAGGCACCCCTCTCTCTCTCTCTCTCTCTCTCTCTCTCTCTCTCTCTCTCTCTCTCTCTCTCTCTCTCCACATTCTTAAATGATTTTTTTCTTAGCAGCCTAACTATGGAGTCCTTGTACTGCTAAGTGATCCTTGGATATTTTGGTACCACAGTAACAATATTATGAATGGCCACTTCTTCAAATATGTTACTTTGTATGATTACATCCATGTGGTGTAACAACACGTCATAACCTGCATGGTCTTTTCTTTTTGTGGGAGCAATTTGTATTACCTGTAAATTTTACACTTGAAACCAGGATTCCAAAACTATTTTCAGCTAAATATCCCAAGGCTGGGAAACACTTGGTTTAACAGTGTTGTTTAATACTACCAATTAGACATGAATATCATACATGTAACACTAGAAACAGGACTATCGGTCAGATGGTCAAAGTCATTTTTTATTTACATGTACATACATTTTTTTTAGCTGAGTACAATCTGTGAGAGATATGAGGTCACTGACCTAACCGTAGAGGCAGCATAGGAAAGACAGTTGCAACAGTTGGGTGGTCAAGCATATCTGCAGACTACTACATAGGACAACCCGTTACATACTTAAACAGTAACACAGATCTTAAAGGAGAACTTCGGTGTAAAATGAAAATTGGCATGTTAAAACATCATACCGAGTTGGTATGTGTACTGAGGAGCAAAATTAATTTATCCTGTTGCATTCAGAGTTTAACTATTTTTTATCGTTTGTCCCAGAAGGCTAACAATGGAAGTGGTAGGTGCCCTTACACGAAGCATGATGACTACGCTATTTTTAAATAAATTATTTTTTAAATAAATGTTGTGTACATTTACAATATACTCAGTGCTTTGTTTTGAATGCCAGAGCCTTTGTTGTACTACCGATGGAGTGTGGAGTTTCTTCGAGCTGTTTTAAGGGTTTAAAAATAGCGTAGTCGTCATGCTTTGTCTAAGGGCACCTACCACTTCCATTGTTAGCCTTCTGGGACAAACGATAAAAAATAGTTAAACTCTGAATGCAACAGGATAAATCAATTTTGCTCCTCAGTACACATACCAACTCGGTATGATGTTTTAACATGCCAATTTTCATTTTACACCGAAGTTCTCCTTTAAGTAAATTAAATGAAGGGCGCCCTCCTAATACACATGGCAATCTACACAGTAAATACACAGTAAAAAGTCTAGTGTTGAATTGACACCCACAAAGTTGATTTTAATACTTTTTTATGTATCTCCACACTCTTCAGAATTAAATTTCAAAACATGAATCAATCCTGACTATAGACACCATTTAAATCCGAAAGTGTTAAAATTATACTTTTGGGAGTTACAGTCAACTGCCAAATTTTCAACCCTGAAATTTTAACACTAGTTTTTGCTGTGTAGTAAGTAATGTAGTGGAGGGTAAACACATAAATGCATTTAGTCAACTTTTAAAATCACAAAATAGTACTAATAGTAATAATATATATTAATAATAATTTATTTACGTTTTTGTGATTGCTTATGTTATGGATGTGTACAGTTTAGCGCTGCAAGTTTAGCCACCTTTGTGTTTATCTCTGTCACTGTAGACAGAGAAATCTCCCCTGCACGCTCCCGACAGCACAAGACAGTTTTATACAGCTCCTACAGGAGATATTGGATCAGGGCTGTAAAACTGTAGTACCCAAAGCACTGCATTAGAGAGCTCCAGCAGTACACAGTGTCCCATATATCTGCACCCATAGTGATTTAGGGAAAAAGTTGAAAAAGGAAAAAATTGAAGTTATTTTGCTGGTTGCAACTCACAGTCACGAGGAAGTGGCTAAAAATTTAAAATTTGGGACTATTTTGTAATTGTACTGTTTTTTTCTGTTCCATCATGTTCTCCTCCAATACTACACCTGTTTGAAAATATGGACACGTTGGATATGTTTGGTTTTGCCCTACAATCTACAACCTCTACCCAATAAAGACTATGGTGTGGGTATGCTGAATTTCCCTCCCTATTCCCTCTCTTTGTCTCTCTCTCACGGATTCTCACTCTCACTTTCTGCCACTCAGTGTGTGTGCATGTTTGTGTGATGTCTGTGTTGGTAAGCCATTCAGACTGTCAGTGGCCAGACCCATATGTACTTTGTCAGTGTGGTGTAAAAGCTGCAGTCAGATAGTGACCTGATCACATCACCGCTGCCTGGCGCAAATATTTGAAGTAACTGTCACTGTGAGTAAGCTGAGACCCAACACTATCTAGATTCACAGGCATGAGAGGGACAGAGAGAGAGGGACAGAGAGATAGAGAGAGAGAGAGAGAGAGAGGAAGAGAAGGGGATAGACAGACAGACAGAGACTGAGACAGAAAGAAAGAGAAGATTGGTTTTGTAAGCTGACTTCAAATCTGTCCACTGCAATATCACTGACTTGACTTTGAAAACATCTTGTGCAGGAAAACAGTCAACAGTCAATCACAAAAAGTTCAACTTAAAGTTCCTGGTTAAACACAGGCTACGGATCACTGGGAACATACAGCTTGCAAACCTTTGTATTATTTTTGCATGTCTGAGATTTAACAGAAAGCCACCTGTCTTGTCAGACCACATGCAGTGAGGTTTCTTCTTCTGCCATTCGTATGTGTCACCAATAGCCTACATGGCAGCTGCTGTTGTTGTTCAGCCATGTGGGCAAGTTTTTGAGGCATGCATGCTATTCTGTTTGCACAACATACAGGGTGAGGGGCCCGATTCAATGCCATTCCTTGGAGAGAGAGAGAGAGAGAGAGAGATAGAGCGAGCGAGAGAGAGAGACACACACACACACATCACTGTTTAGTTACTTTCCAACCCCACACCAGCTTCTCCCGCCACCCCAAGAGTCATTCAGAGACAAACACAGCAGTTCAGTTTGTGATTTGCATTTATTGTTTTCATTTAAAAAATAATTAAAATAAAGGCATATTTTTTTTTTTTTTCTTAGCAGAAATAATTCTCACATTTTCATGACCCTGAAACTTTCAGATAAATAAGTACAAAATATGTTGTTATTATCTTTAATAAATACATAATAAATAAGTCTGTACAATTACAAAATAAACACATAATGAAGACAACCTAAACTGTATGGAAATACTGTTGTGTTACAGTCCCTGCTGATGACCAAGTGTTTCCCTTAGCAAGGAACTAGTAAAGGTTGTCAACAATTACACAACTTGACAGGTGTGGAGAGCAGTTGCACAACTCCTCTCTTCTCCTTTATTCCCCTTTGTAGGACTGCAGGAGCTTGTGCTTGGCATAGAAATCTGACAGAAACAGTTCTTTTGAAAACTGCCCTAACAATATTTTGTCTAAAACTATAAAGTATAAAAGTGTAATGCTTTGGTTTTATGCTACATGGAGACGTTTTTTCTCTCCCATGGCCAATTTTAAAGTGCATATTACAGAATGGCTATCCCTCTTTCAAGTCTGTCACATTGATGGCTATGCAATACAATAAAAAAGTTTGACATTACACACAAGACTTGTGCATCCATGGAATAGGTTTGCTGGCAAGTGGAATGGACTTTTTCCAACAGTGACAAACTCCTCGCCACTTATTTTAGTTTAGACAATTGAGAGGCACTTCATTTCTGCCATTGTCATGTCAAAAAGCTATTGGAAGACTATGCAGAATGCATAAATGATACATAATTACAAAAACACGTAGCTTTAGATTAATATGTGCACCAAAATCATTTCATTTGACATGTAAATCACTAAATATAAATAGACAGTAAAACAGGTTAAGGCTAATCGGCTGTTATAGTTGTCTGACAGCTAGAAATAGGTTGTGTCTGTGTTTTTTTAAGCATCAGTCCCAAAGTGACTTCAAGTGGAAATTAATCTGACACAGATAGCCTTGCAAAAACTGTCAGACGCTTGCCCCCCGCGCTGTCAAAGGTGGGAGAAGTGGAGCCGCTGTTGCTGCTGGAGCTCGTGTAGCTCTCTCTATCAGACAGCGAGTCCTCGGAGGAGAAGCGCTGCAGGTTCGGCTGGGAGAAGTAGGCACTGTTATGATCGTCTAAGGAAAAAGTTTTGTTTAGAGCTGACGGTATATTATTTCCGTGACCACAGACACAACGAGAGTTCTTTTGGGGCTCGATGATCAGAGGAATGTTCTGTATGTCGCCAACACTTGCCCGACTCTGGCCGAACTTAAATGTATCGTTGAAAACTGGAGACAGGAGATCGGCTGGAGGTGGGGAAACCGAGGGAGCGCGGGTAAAGCCCAGCGGCTCGTGCAGAGCAGGAGGTGAAGAACTGCGGGACCCCAGGAACCCCGCGAAACTGACACTTTGGCGGAGGAATCGTGGATTAGAGCTGGGGTGTGCTTGATTCTTCTGATTCATCGCAGAAGTCAGTTTCTCTTCGTGGATGAAGTGGCACCGTGTCCCATAGGGGCAGTACCCAAAGTTGTAGAAGGTGCGGCACGCCTCCGTTTTGTATTTGGGGTGCCTGTACAGGCTGCGGAGCTCAGCCTCTCCGTGCGCAAACTGGCACTTGTTCCCGTACTTACAGCTGCCATTTTCCTGAAAACTTCGGCAAAGTTCGGTCTTGTAACGGTTAGAGGGAACAGTTGCTTGGTTGCTTAGGGGAGGAAATCCAGGAGGTGGGGGCACTTCAAGAGGTTTTGCCTTGCCAAAAGCAGGAATACTGTTCTCCGTGAGACTCATAGAGCGGTCAGGTCGGAATGGGTTCTGGGGTTTGCTGGGCGCTGCGTCGCTCCAGATGTCAAAAGTCCAGTTTTCATCAGACAGTTGCTCGGAACTCAAGCTGAGGGGCTTGGGGGTTGAGGCGAAGTACGAAGAGGAACGACTAAGACGAGGTACCATCGGTTGCGCATGGTCGTTAAAGGTTTCATCCAAGCCAAGGTTGACCAAATTCTGTGTAAAATAGACAACATAAATCGATTAAGCAAATGAAAACCCGTCTGTCTTTGTGGTAATATTTCTGTTAAAATGGGAGACTATGCCAACAGCGAAATGGTCAAAATGCTTACCTTAAGAATAATATCGCCCAATATATCGGACATTCTGAAAAGTGTTGCTTTCAAGCTGTAGTTCTGTCCAACTTTGCTATAGAGGCCGGGACTTTTGGCTGTACTGAAGGGCAGCGGCTTAGCTATTTAAGGCTTCTCAAGGAGGAGGGGCTGTCGTAGCTTCCCGGATACCACTCCCATGGTTTCGTAGCTGTCACACCACGTAACATTCTGTAAGGACGCCTGTGTGTACGTGTTTTTTTTTCTTTCAATATAGCTGCAGGGTATAGCCTATTGAAGTCTCACCAGTTTCAGTCAGTAAACACAAACATTTTAGTGTAGTTCAGTGTGTTATTAATGTGATTTGGTTATTTTGCTGTTTGTTTGACACATAACAAACTGTATTTCTCTATTCTGGAAGATTTTTTTGTATACATTGTTACCAACATTACCATTACCGCAAGCTTTTCCCGTCCCTCCCATTGTACTAACCAGATCACATGAGTCATAACTTGTTTTGGTTTACAGTTTTAACAGAAACTGTAAAATAGGTGACAACTCTCCAGTACCTTATTGTTGCCACCTCTCCTGAAAAGCAGAAATGTGAATAACTGTGTTGTGAATGTGTTTGGGTTATGATAGATAGGCAGTTTGGCCAATTTACTGTAAGTTAAGCTTTTGAAACTAGTTAGCTTCTCTCATACACTACTAAGGGCATGGTTTGTAAAGGAGGCTGTTTTTAAAAGCACACTGTTTAGAACATCAAGACAAATTTCTAAATGTACCTAAATATACAAATGTGTGTTAGTGTGTGTGTGTTTGTGTTTGCATGTGTATGTGTGTGTTTCTGAAATTGACACATACAATATGGCCACATGCTCATCATTTGCGCAATGCTGTAGTAAAATGTATGACAGATTCATGTCAATCAACACTCATCCTAACACAGAGGTGTGGCCAGGTTAAGTGATGATGATTACGGACGTGATGTTTACTGACAAAGCTCTCGAGGAATGCCAGCTCCCTAAGGGCCATCTGGAGGAATATTTATGTTTGTTTGTTTGTTTGTATGTTTGTTTATTTGTGAAATCTGCAGTTTCCTATTGGGGGATACAGTACATTACGCACCCATGTGCCTATATTTCTGCCTGCCTCCGCTTGTTTGTTATCACTTCTCACTCAATCATGTTTCTTTCTTATTGCTGAATAATTCCTACATTAGAGGTCATTTCCTGGTCTGTGGTCATCAGGCACATGGTCAGTTATTTGATATGATATGATATGATATGATATGATATGATATGATATGATATGATATGATATGATATGATATGAGCCATGGCCATTACTATTGCCACAAGTGACTTGTGTCCATAGAGCCCCAGCCTGCCTATGCCCGTGTTGTTTGTGTCCGTAGAAGCCCAGTCTGCCTGTACCCGTGTGGTGCCATGCCCTTCCCGCCTCTGCCAACTACTATTTCACCCCGTTGCAGCACTGCAAACCCGCTAGCAGGCATGCTCACTCATGCCCAGTAAAAATAGCCCTTACTCCCAAAACACATTTGTCTATTTTGGCTGGAAGTGGGATATTTATAAGTGACCCCTGATGAGAAATGGAAAATACCCCCCCCCCTCCCGCCCCCTCTTATTTTTTGACCCCTCTTATTTTCTTTTTTTGTGATGTGCATGTGCATATATTTTGTAACAGTATTAGATTACCAGAGGTCTCAGTGCACTTACTCTTAGTTTCCCTTCTGGCTGTGCACATGGAAAACTGGAGAACGGAGAGGGGTGGGGCATGCTTACTCACACACACGTGCTCGCTCATACTCACTCACATAAACACACACACACACACACACACACACACACACACACACACGCACACACACACGCACACACACACAGACAATTACAGCGGCCCATGGCCCAGGGGATATTCAGTTGGACTGTCATGTTTTGTTTGTTGTTTCCCTTGTCTTTACATTACAAGGGGGTTTTCCATTATGGGTCACGCATGACCTTGCAGTCTTATCTCTGCTTAGTCATTGTGATTAGTGCCCTGTCTTGCTGTAAATGTATATGATATGCTGATGAATATGGGCGCAGTCATAATGAAATGATACATTGGTGAGTAATACATGTATTTTATTATATGTTGATAGTATGGGATTGTTAAATGATCATTTCCTATCATCAGCGTTTGTCTCTACCCCACAAGAGGAGAGAACAAGACACTGTTGCAAAAATTGTCACTGTTCAAAAATGACATTTTCCTAGTTGTTTTGGTGTTTGGTGTATATTTGTGTGTGTGTGTGTTGTGTGTGTGTGTGTGTGTGTGTTTGTGCGTGTGTGTGCACGCATGTCTATTTTCACTGCAACTCTCAACCCCAGACTCTCTAAACTTTGCCCAGTCACCGTGTTCACTTTCCTCTCCCAGCATCAATCCATTTACATGTACATCGCTGTGTTTAATTAGCTGTCATGGGTTGATGACCTCATCAGTCCGAGCCTGAGGTGAGGTGTCTGAGTCAGCAGTGCGGGTGGACATCTGTGCCTCAGGTTATGTATATACCCGTCTTAAGCGGGGGGAAGTACCTTTCATTTTACCTCTGCTCTGCTGCCAGAATTTAGCCTGAGTGTCCCTGGTGAAAATCCACTGGCCTAATGTACTTGACATGATTGAAGAGGCTGGTTGTTGGGGCAGGAATCCTCTGGCTGCTTGCTCAAGTGTGTGATTTCTGGGCAGACCCTTGCAGCGGGAAGAGCATTGTTTCCGCGTTGCCATGGAAGCCAGAGAAAGAAAGAGTCGTAGAAGGAAGTTTGGGGGAATACAGCAGCTTCTGGAGGACAAACCTGTTTGTTGGATAGAATTCTTTGAACATGTTTATATATAAATTATTTCCTGGAATGTGGAGTTAAAACAGCGTGTATGGATGAATGACTGAAAAAGAAATGTAAAATGGGGAAAATCATTTCCTTACACCTGATTGTTGTTTACAGCATGTCAGACTGTCCAAATATGGTCATATTGTGATTGTTTCTATTTCCACAAATTCTTTTTTTCTTTCCCTTTTCTGCCCTCCTCCCCTTTTATGACTTTCTTCTCCAGGAGTGTTTTACGGCTGTGCAGCTGTCTTTTTACAGTCTCACGGTCTGAGCACGGCTACAGTAGGAGGATCAAGATAGGTCTCAGGACTGTCTTAAAAGTCAGAGGAAATAAATTAGAGGCCACAGCCTTTCCAGTTTTGAGCGTGCTCGTTTGGGTCCAAATAAAATTAAAAAAAATCAATAAACGGGACGTGGTGGTTTTGCCTGTATGGGCGTCAAGTGGTCACGGCCGTTTGTGCCACTCTCTTCAACTTTGTTTTCGCTGTGGAGCTGTAGATTTTACACTTCCCTCCGAAACACATTTTCTCAGTGTGAAATGTCCCCGGAGGAACAAACTTAGCCTTATGCACCAGATGCCACTCCTCGCCTCACACTGCGGCTCTGTTCGCTACCGCAGGGCCCTGCCGCACAAACACACACGCACACACACCACACACACACACACACAAACACACACACACACATGCACAAGCACACAAACACACACACACAAACACACACACACACACACACACAAACACACGGCGTACACCAGCAGCTTTTTAAAACACACGGCCCAGCCTGGTCCGGCTACCGCTGCCGACACACTTGCAGCACTGTGAGCTTTTAGCACTCATTTGATATAAATACAAAGAAAACATGCAGGTCCACTCTCCTACCCCTCTCTGTCAATAAATGCCAAACGAGTCAGCAGAACGGAAGAACCAAATGTAGCTGTGTGTTGCTCCTGTTTCCCACTAATACAGGGAGTGTCTAAGCAATATGTCTGTTCTGATGCAGATCTGGGCCTAACCTGGCTGGAACTCCTGCAGTTCACTGGTCAGCTGGCTCTTAGCCTGGGCAGCTATTGAGGAGAACCATGGTTCTCTTGAGGAGCATCTGGAGGCCTGTTATCAGTGAAACACAGGCACATTCCTGGCCCTCCATCTCTGCGGAGCTCACAGGCAGCTCTGTGACGCACGCATTGAGGGATCGCAGAGCCAGATATGTGAGTGTGATGTAGATCCAAATGGCAGATTACACAGGTATTTGGTCCCAGAGATGTTTTGAGATTGCACAGAGTGCTGCTCTTAGCGGGAAACAGCACATCTGGAAAAGATTACAGCAAAAAGAAAAAAAGAACTTGCAAAGGAAAAAAAGAGTGTTATTGTTGTTTATGAGCCACATATACAAGGCAGACTATACTACTACAATCCAGACTCTTTATGATTAATACTTTTTAAATTCAATTCTGTTTTTTTAATACATTTAAATACATATATTTTTATATCGATTACTTCCTTTTAACTATATTCAATGTCTTCTTTGTTTTTAAGGTCTTCTTTTCATATAGAATGAATCGCCTCTGTTTGTGTGTGTGTGAGTGTGTGTGTGTATATGTGTGCATGTGTTGTGTGGTGATAGTAGCCTGTGTGCATGCCCCAATGGGCCGTGTCTGAGCGGTGCGCTGCATGGGAACTCTGGCACTGGGGCTCACAGACCAGCGTGGTATGGTAGTCAAGGCAGGGTGCAGAATCTGCCAGCTCCCAGTTAGCTTTAACCATTTAGCTCAGCTGTGCAAGTCTCTCTCTCTCTCTCTCTGTCTCTCTCCCTCCCTCTCTCTGTCTGTCTCTCTCTCTCGGTCTCTCACCCTCTCCCTCTCTCTGTCTCTCTCTCTCTCTCTCTTTATCTCTCTCTTTATCTCTCTCTCTCTCTCTCTCTCTCTCTCCCATTCACAGTTCCCTCAGTCTATGTGTCTTTTTGTTTTGCTGCCTCTCACCCTGAATTGCATTCTCTCTGTATACTCTCTGTACATCTGTCTGTCTGTCTGTCTGTCTGTCTGTCTGTCTGTCTGTCTGTCTGTCTGTCTGTCTGTCTGCTTGTCTTACAGCTGTGCAGGGTCCCACTCACAGCTTCATCTGTCTGTTTGTATGTGTGTATGCCGTACTGCCTGTCTTACTGCCTATCTTTCATTCTATCTATCTGTCTGTCTGTGAATGCCCCCCTTCCTCTCTCTCTCTGTGTCTCTATCTGGTTGCCGCTCACAGCTTTGTCTGTCTGTTTGTATGGCTGTCCCTGTTTGTCTTACTGTTGTGTGATGCTAGCAGCTTGTTTGTGTGTGTGTGTGAGAGTGTGTGTGTGTGTGTGTGTGTGTGTGTGTGTGTGTGTGTGTGTGTGTGTGTGTGTGTGTGTGTGTGTGTGTGTGTGTCTGGCTGTCTGTTTGTCTGTCTCTTGGTTTACATTACTGTATGTCTTTGTCTTTGACATGTCATGTTTTAGACAATTGCATTGAAACTTCTTATTCATGTAACCATGCTGTAAGATTATGTGGCCAAATAACAAGGTGGAATTTCACCCCATCCAGTAGCAATAGCAAATTGGGATTTTTGCTTACAGCACATACAACTGTCTTGTATTTTTTGTCATTCCAGTAAATACAGTAGTTTACAGTGCAGCAAAATGTTGTATTGAGTACTATAATTATGTTCTTTTAGTTATTTTACAGTAAAAATTTTAAAGACCAAAGTGTATTACTAATTTCTCAATAACTTTGATTTTGTGTTTAACAACATTAATATGTGAAAATGTGAGTGTTTTGTAAAAAACATGTTAGTGTGTTACAGTAGAAAAATTGTAATGATACATGTATCTACTACTTTGGTATAAAAATATCATTTTGAAAAAGAAGTTTTAAGTTTTGGTTGTGGAGTTTCATTTTGACAAAGAAGTGAGATGTTTCTCTCCAAATGAAACAATGACACAAATTTTGAAATTCATGTGTGAGCAATCTGTAAAAAGCAGTTACATGCATCAAAATGGTGCTATCTGAGCTCTGGGAAGGTCCAGAAACCAGATTTATTATCTGAAGATCATGACCTTTGTTAAGGGCCACCTCCAGTTGCCTGCAATTGCATAACTCGACAGATGTGCACATGTGATAAAAGCATCTCTAAGATGTCAAACTGATGCTGAGAAATTGTTAAGGGGCTTCAACAGTCACTTTTATCCAGGCTAATTGGTTGCATTCCAGCAAATACATCATATGGAGATCTTTCAACTGCTCAAGGAAGAAAAGAGCTTTGAACTATTTTCACATTTGTACATTTTGTTTGTGTAATGTGGAAATGCACCATCAGACTTAAACCAAAAACAATATTTTGTGTGTGTGTGTGTATGCGTGTGCACATGTTTTTGTATTTGTGTTTGTTTAGATGTGTGTGTGTGTGTGTGTGTGTGTGCTTATATATGTGTGTGTGTGCCTGCCTGTTTATATGTATATATATATATATATGTGTGTGTGTGTGTGTGTGCATGCTGTGTGTGTGTGTGTGTGTGTGCGTGTGTGTGTGTGTGTGTGTGTGTGTGTGTGTGTGTGTGTGTGTGTGTGTGTATTCAGCTCTTGAAATCATATGTCTGAAAATAGAGGCCCTCTTGCCACGGCAATTCTCCTGGAAGTTTGAGGATTTTTGCCGTGTCGCCGCCACATGTTATTTCAGAGGCGGAGATGGATGGATGTGAGATGGGATGGGGTGGGATGGGATGGGGTGGGATGGGATGCCTGGGATGGAATGGGGTGGGATGGGGTAGGATGGGATGCCTGGGATGGGGCCTGCATGTGTGGGCAAGTGCAGGCCGGGGCCTCGGCACTCTAATGACTGTTTATGCGCTCCACTCTGGAGAGGCAGGCAGCCCGAGGGAGGAGGTGTCTGCTTGATTCATGATGGCCCCAGACTGAGACTTAAGACAAAACAAGGAAGAGGTAGCTGATCATGGACTAGGGCAGGCAGTAATCTCAGGGTTGTATCAACGCTTGATTCATGACAGCCCCAGACTGAGATTTGAAACAAGGAAGAGCTAGCTGATCGTGGACTACACTGCCGAAAATAGACATTATTCAGAAATCAGCATTACACTTTTTTCTAGTTTTTTATATTAACTAAAAGAAAATAGTTATAGGAGTCAATACAACATTTTACTGCACTGTAAAATATATTAACTGGAATGACAGAAAGGCAATGGTACTGTTAGCAAAACCTCAATTTGCTATTGCTACTGGATGGGGTGAAATGATTATGAATTCTTGATGAATTGATATGAATCCTTGTGATGTGTCCACATAATGTTACAGAATCATCATTCAAAGAAGTATCTTCCTGAGCTTTGCAATAGGGAAAACATCACCATATGTAGCATATCCAACCTCTTACTGACCCAACCTCAGTGTCTTCACATGCCACACCAGTCCCAGACTAAAGCAGTCTAATAGAAAACGGCATGCTCTCCGATGACTACAAATTTGGTGTGCTATGTATGCTACAGTAGTACCTGTCCAGTTCAGTGGCATCATACGTACACTTTACTGTAGTACATAAAGAAATGGGATTTCTGTACCTGTGCAGTATTGCAGGGAGCATAATGAGCATATAGCAAACATACAAAACTGCACTGTAAATCTTTACTGGAGGGTAACAATGCATTTTGCCAAAGGCAGAATCATAGAAACAAATAGAGTACATACAGTAGTCTAGGTATTCAAAATGTCTATCTCTATTGTGAGGTCTTTCTGTGTAATTTTACTTATTTGTACAAATTTTACTTTGCATCTTGCTCTGCTTATGTCCATGCCAACAGTGTTCAAACAAAGGGCTTATAGTGCTATGGTCTCTTTGCTAGAGTTTATAGGTGTGCGCATGTTTTTTGCCAATTGCCAGGTGTTGTTATGCATGGTAAATGAAAGTGTTTTCCAATAAACACAGGAGTTTTTATTGATGAAAGGAGTGTCTTGTGTAAGAAAATGTGTGTATTGTCTTGAAAAAGTGTGTGAATTCATTGCAAAGTGCAAAGTTCTATTCTATTTATAGTTCTGGTACCTTAGTTTAAGGTATGGTTACATGAATAGGAAGTTTCAATGCAATTGTCTAAGGCATGATACTTAGTGTGTAAGCAATAGAAAAAAATCTGTAAGAAAGTACATAGAAGCATCACCACTATTATACCTACACCATGTTTGACTGGGCAGTGCACCAAGGTTAAAGGCATTTTGTCTCAATTTCTATGTTCATGTAGTTACTGCACTTTGCCTTTGTAGGGCAGTATAGTAGGCAGTAATCCTATTACATTACATTATATAACACTTAGCAGACACATTTATCCTAAGCAACTATGAGATTGGGTTTATTACAGCATAGCAGAAGCTCTCCTTCTCCTTTTTCTCCTCATTTTTATTCTCAAGTTTCTGAAATTCTAACGGGAAGCAGTGCTTTCTCTGCTTGCTTATGTGTGTGTGTCTGTGCGTGTGTGTGTGAGTGTGTGAGCATATGAGTGTGTGTGTTGGTGTGTATTAGCCCCTCTACCATAACTCACTCTCTTTGTCTATTTCCCACAACCCTGCTCCCTCCCTTCCCCTCCCCTCCTCTCTTCTCCCCTTGTATTTCCGCTTTTCTTTTTTCCCTCTTCCCTGCAGGAAATGGAGCCGAGGGGGGAAAGAAGGCTGAGTGGGGGTGGCAGTGACGGGAAATGAGAGTGCGAGAGAATATGAAACGAAACGTTCTGATCCCGAGTGTTCATGCCGCAATCGTAACCTTTCACTGGCTCGCCTCAACTACACACTGAGTGAGACTAACAGACAGACAGGCAGGCAGAGAGAGAGAGAGAGAGAGAGAGAGAGAGAGAGAGAGAGAGAGAGAGAGAGAGAGAGAGAGAGAGAAAGTGTGAGAGAGAGTTAGTGTTAAATAGCGGCAAAGAATATTTAAAAAATCTGCTGCAGTCACAGGTAGTTTTTCTTTAACCGCTATTAATGGGTACACAAAGAAAACACAAAAAGGAACAGCCAGAGGACCTTAGATTTTATCAGTTAGGACAACTACAGGAAGTATCCTTGATAAAAATGTCCTGGAGGGCCCTCAACCCTAAAAAGTCCAGTTGTGAAAGAACTCGTTTATAACATCCCATAAGTCTCAGTGTGTTTATTCCTGACTGCGAAGAGAGAACTGCTGACTGTACAAATGACTCTGGTGTTTCTCATAGCTGTTGTTTGAGAGGCAGCAATTGGACAATAACTAAATACTGTAGTAAGAACTTCCAATTTTGTGGCAGGCTACTGGGCAACTACACAGAGTGCCTTGATGTGAGTAAAATGAAACACAGTGTATACGACAAAGTAACATAACATCAGGAAACATTAGCCAAACCACCGAAAAAAAAACAATCCTGGCTGATTTTATGTAGATTTGTAGATAGGGAGTTACAGTAATGTAGGCATGGCATACATGACATACATAACAAAGCTAATGTACTGAAGTGTTTCAAGTAAATACAGTACTTGTCTTGAACAGTCAGATATATCACCTCATACTGTCACACTACTACCATAACAAATGTCTTGGCATTTATCAATATCAACATATATGTCATAAATTACATCATTGTGTACAGAATAGGAGTGGTGAGGTTAGGGTAGGTAAAAGTGCAAGACGGAGGGAGGGAGAGAGAGCGTGGGAGAGAGAGAGATGTGAAGAGAGAGAGAGATGGAGAGATAAGTAGAGAAAGATAGAGGGAGAGGGAGAGAGAGACACACAGAGACAGAAAAAGAGAGATGGCACTGAGTGGAGAAGAATATGGGTGAAGGTGGAGGAGTCTGAGTGTGGGTGTCGTCCGTGCGTCACTGCAGCCTCTGAGTGCTATTGATGTGCAGGCGCTATCTCTGCACCATCCTGTCTGTCAACATTCCCCACGGCCTTGATAACACGCCCTATCCCCATCTACCTCCTTCCTTCTCTGTCTCTCTTTCTCTCTCTCTCTTTCTCATCTCGCTCTCCCTTTCTGTTGGCCTTTTTCCTTTGCTTTCTCTGCTTCTCTCTCTTTCTCTCTCCCTGCCTAAGTTTGCTTCTCTCCCTTTGTCTCACTCTCACACAAACTCTGTTTGCAACTCACACCCTCTTCCTCAGTGCCATTTTAAATGCCTGGCGTGTGAGCTGTGTGTGTGGTCTGTGTGCTATCTGTGTATGTAGTGTGTGTGTGTGTGTGTGTGTGTGTGTGTGTGTATGTGTGTGTGTGTGTGTGTGTGTGTGTGTGTGTGTGCGTGTGTGTGTGTGTAAGCTGTGTCATGTGAGTGTGAATGTGTGTGTGTGTCCGTGTGTGTGAGCTATGTGTGTATGCTATATGTGTGTGTAGTGTGTGAGAGAGTATGTGTGTGTGTCTGTGTGTGTGTGTGGCGTGTGTGCTATCTGTGTGTGTGTGTGTGTGTGTGTGTGTGAGAGAGAGAGAGAGCAATGTGTGTGGTGTGTATGTGCTATCTGTGTATGTAGTGTGTGAGTGTGAGTGTGAGTGTGAGTGGTAAAAGCAGAAGTGCCTGGGTATTATCAGTAGCACATGTGTGATCGCATGACTGTACAGCTATCAGTTACTGGTAGTTGCACAGTATGATCAGAAAAGACACACTTTAACTGCTCACACAGGCTATTAAACTATATGGCTGTATGTTGCCTTGCAGGTGTGTGGTTGTAAAAATGTGGTGACGAACACTGCTCTTTCACTACTTTTTCCACTACGCTTGTGACCTACTGAAGAAGAAACTGTTTATGTTTAAAAGTTTATCTGAAGAGCTCATAAAAAAAACCCTCGATGCATTTCAAGAACTTGTATAAAAATATTCCAGCCAAGGCCATCTTGTCATGCACGACTGTTATCTGACCATGGTCTCCACTGCAGACATTGTTATGCAGGTGATTTTTGTGTGTGACTATATTTTTGTAATAACACAACCTTGATATTCCAGACTGGTGAAACCTTCAAAGAAATTCCGAAAATAAATCTATGTGCCATCTAAAAATACACATCGACTGTTCAGCTGATATCCTTTAATTAATTAAGTCATCATTCAACCTGTCCCTGCCAGAATGGTACATGTTTGGTGCAGATTGTTTCCCCCAGCCCTGAAATACCCCTTCCTTGTTTTGCTCTTAGGTCTCCCCTGGTGCTCCGTCAAGTGGAGGGCGGTCAGCGGAACCTGGCTCTCACGAAGCCTCGATATTTATCACCAGACCAACATCACCACCCGCGACTGAGAGGAACATCACCTTGTGTGTGTGTGTGTGAGAGAGAGAGTGAGAGAGAGAAAAAGAGTGTGTTTGAGCACGCGGACGCATGTGTTAGTGTGTGTTTGTGTGTGTGTTTGTTGAAGATGGTGCACTCGGCCGCCTGTCACCATATGTCAGTTTGCTGCCAATCCATGTACTGAGAGACACTCCTGAAAGCCTCCCAGAAGTACTGCGAGCAGAGAGTATGAGGAGCCTGCTCTACAGAAGAGCAGAGCCCTAAGGAAAATGTCTTGTCTCGAAAGTAACTTGTCATCTCACGCGAAACAAACCATCTCGTTTATTGAGATCTGTTCCTCAGCTGATAGCCCACTTTTCCTTTTAGCTTAACTTCTATAATAAAATAATAAAACATATCCATGCAATGCACACAGTTGAAGGAAGAGCTCTCTTGACCTGTGGGTAAAATAATCTAGTGTTGTGGAGTATTGGCTTAGGTGAATTATATCTGTGTGTGTGTGTGTGTGTGTGTGTGTGTGTATTGCAAATCACTGCCATTTTATGTGGAACAAACAGAACACCAAATGGAAGACCAACAGGATGTCATTATGACTAAGCATCGACAACTGTAAGGGAAGAAGTGGGCTAGCGACGAGATCTTGTGTTTACCTGAAAGCACATCACAAAACGGCTTTGTTGTTGAAAAGATAAGGTGGCACAGTAAAACATGATGAATTTCTTAGAACTGCACATTCATATTCAGGACACCCAATTGACAAATGTCATCACTAGCCTACAGCCAAATGTAGGAAGAGGAGACTGTTAGCGGATGTGAAAGTGTGCTGTTCATATGCAGACCTGTCTGTGGGCTCTGTATTGCCTGGTGTCAACGATTAGTCATCAGACAGATACAGAAACAGTGTACTGCCAAAACCACATTGTTTGGTACAACTTGAGATGGCTGAGTGATTTTATATGCACTGTTAGTTCCAGCAATGGAGTTCTGTGAGCTCATGGAGTCTTTCTGATTTTGAGGCTACCTATGCTACTTCCATGCATTCATTTCTTTACAGTAAATTTCTCCAATATTTCACAACCTGTTGTAGTTGTATCCTTATTTATTGGGTAATCCATTGAGTCCTTGAGTGGAAAATAAGTCTTCTGTGGTTTTGGCTGTTTATTTTTTTAAGCACAAATCAGACATAGGCTAATTTATCTGTAGTGATTGAGATTACATTACATTACACTTAGCTGACGCTCTTAGCCAGAGCAACTTACAGATATTTACAGGGCTTCAGTTACAGTCCCTGGAGCAGTGTGGGGTTAGATGCCTTGCTCAAGGGCATCTCAACCATGGATAGGGTGGGATTCGAACCGGCAACCTTCCAATTGCAAGTCCAACTCCCTAACCACTAGGCCACAGCTGCACAAACTCAGTTTACTTGCGTTTATCCTCCACTACATTACATTTTACATTACATTACACTTAGCTGACGCTCTTATCCAGAGCGACTTACAGATATTTACAGGGTTTTAGTTACAGTCCCTGGAGCAGTCCCTAACCACTAGGCCACAGCTGCACTAAGATTAAAAGTGTTTGATGTTTGTTTCAGCAATTATGAATACTCTATTCATAATAGCTTTCACTAGATAGGCAAGACACCTGATATAATTTTGACACATGTTTTGACTATGAATCAGGCAGTGGTCAGTTTAGCTTTAGTGGCAAGATGAACAGTTATTCATATTTATTCATTACTTTCTTCCAGCACAGGAGTGAAGTCTTAATGGTGTTAAGGGTACTTGTGGTGACTTTGGATAGATGGACAAAGAAGCTTTTGTAGTTTTGACTAGTGCTGCAGCCAGGGAGACAAATGTTAAAATGTTTCTAAGAGCCCAGCATTGGCATGAGACATTATTATTAATAATAAGGAGACCCAAAAATGCATTCTTTTGAAGGGCCTAACATTTCTAGTGGCATCCCTGTTTTTGACACTTAATTTTTTTGCCTGTGGAACAGACAGTGGCCAGGTAAGCCCCACTGATGGAGGCTTGCATTGACAATGACTATTCCCAATCGACCTCTGAAGGCTTGTTGGCCTCTGGTCACAATGACTATTCTCGATGGACCTCTGAGTGCAAAAAGGGGACATGCGTACAGGTTTCAGTCAGGGGAATCAGTGGTACAGGGGTTACCTAGAGGACAAATGAAAGACTCACGCTGTGCTTGCTTTGATCGCTGCCAATCACCCTGGCTAAATGCCCCCCTTTGACGAGCATGTTTGTTTTATCTGCTGCTCTGTCTCTGACTCTGCCGATGAGTTTTCCACGTGCAAAGCCCTGTGAACCAGGGCCTAATGCCTGCTCTCAAGTCTCAGCAAACACCAATGTGCTTCAACCTCCACCTGGATTAAGAGTCCTCATTCTACCAGCTTAGTGGAGATCACACTGATGCACACTGCAAATCAAATGGATTAGGAGAGAAGTGAGAGGCCTAGTACACGGTACGGTAGTACACGGTTGTGATGCATGACTCCAAAAAGTCTGCCAAACAAGGTGGGTATGAATAGGATATAATAATAATAAGAAGAAGAAGAAGAAGAAGAAGTAGAAGAAAAACAAAAAGAAGAAGTAGCAAAGATAAAATGTCTTGCCATGATAGAGCTTTTATATGTTTACTTTTTTGTGTATAATTTTCTTTTTGTTTTGTCTGTGGACAGTTCCACAGAAAATGGACTGTTTGCTACATCCATAATTAAAAAAATGTTTTTAATGCAAATGGCTACTGTAGAACTTGTTGAACAAAATTGTATAACATATTGAAGTAGTATTACATTTTGTCATGTTCTGTCACCTCCATTACATACAATTGCCCCTGTATGTAACAGGAACATAGGAACATAGATTAAAGCTGCTTTTTGGTCTGTATCTCAGTGACCCTCTCTGTTGGGCTCTCTCTCTCCTCTTCCTCACACCTGTTGCTGACAAATTGCATCTGATTCAGTGAGCTGTAATAAGATGCTTTAATTGCTTAGCCTGGTAAATTCTGTACAGAGGGTCTGGCCGTGCAGCAATGACATTGACTTTGTGTGCTACATTTGAATTGTAGGGCTAACTGTATATGTGACGACCAAATGTTAGTGACTGGGTAAAGGCAGAGCCACTTGTTTTAAACTTCAGCAGAGTCCACCCCTCCAGGAAGAAATCGATTCTCAGTACAGCACTGCCAGACCCTCTGTACAAAATGAAATGAAGTACGAGGAGCTGGTGTAACAGGCTAGGAATTGCTGTCCGTCGCTTCTGGATAACTCTTGGCAGTTCGCGGTGAAGGAGTGCTTGACTTCGCTGTGGAGATAGTGAGTGCGACCGGTGGAAAATCCCTTGAGCAGCAGAGGAATGACTTGGGCCTGCCACACCTGTTTACTGTTTAGACTGTCATGGCAGTACACATTGTGAAGGCACTCAAGAATGATTCATACATAATTCAAGTTGCATAACTCAACTTTTTTTTTTGTTATGGTGGAAAAAACTGCATGTTTAATGACCTACATTCTAAACTGTTAATTCCCACCAGTCTCTTCTACCATATATCTGAACATTTGAAAGATGCACCATTGTTTTGTTAAAAAAAGGTTTTTCTTCTTTTCTTGTGTTTGTTTTGATGGTCTGTTGACAGCATGCTTATCATGTAGTGGGAGAACATCTAAACTCATTTATTCACTTCTTTTACTGCATTACTGGAAATGGCTCCCTGTAACAATTTATATGAAGCTGTTTTTCTCATCTAAACATAACATGTGTATAATTAGTCTTGTTTAACTTTTCGCCAACCACACTTCCCTCAGAATATTTTTATCCAGCTATGTGGCCCAAATGACAGTGGAGCAGCACCGCTGAAAAGTCCTGGGTGTGCCTTCCATTGCGTAAGGCAGCAGGGCAATCAATCTCAGCCTAATGTCACACCCGCATGACAAGTGGTAGGTACAACCAGTTTCTTTGCCTGGAGAGGAAGTTTGCAAGTATGAGGAAACACCAATTATGTGCTCGCCAAGTCACCAAGAAGACAAGGTAGGTCACTTGTCACCCAGTGAATTACTGTGAGCTATATCCAGTGGACTCCTAGGCCAGATTGATATGGGCTGACTTGAAATGATTATGTTGGAAGTGACTCACGGGTAGATTCACAGCTTAAATCATACCAGTGAGAAGAACACCAAGAAAATTAAGAATCTCAGATTTACAATAAAAAAATGCACCAGCAAAACAAGCTGCTATAATAGCACTGTTCACAAAAAGTGATAGAGAGATTTAGTAAGTGTGTATGTGCTTGTGTGTGTGAGTAAGAGAGAGAGAGAAAGAGAGAGAGAGAGAGAGAGAGAAGAGAGAGAGAGAGAGAGAGAGAGAGAGAGAGAGAGAGAGAGAGAGAGAGAGACAGACAGACAGACAGACAGACAGACAGACAGACAGACAGACAGACAGACAGACAGACAGACAACAAGAAAAGTTGGATAACGTGATGGGGATAAAGCATGTGATAACCATTAGACACTGGACAAAACTAGTGTTTGGTGTATACCCCACACACACTCAGAAAGAGTGTCAGATAATCACATTTTCAACACCTACCACTTCCTATAGTCTGGTGAGCAGTCTTCCAGATGCTGCCCTTGCTAAAAGCCAGGGGCAGGAAAGAGCAGCACTTTACTGACACAGACCATTGAGTGTGTTTGTCACTGTAGTGTGAATCAGCCAGAGCTGGCCTTTCTTACTGGTGAGTCACTACACACACACACACACACACACACACACACACACACACACACACACACACACACACACACACACACACACACACACACACACACACACACACACACACACACACACACACACAGCCATCCTTTATGATCCTGCTGAGTGTTAGACCAGCCTGACAGCACAAGCGCACACACACACACACACACACACACACACACACACACACACACACACACACACACACACACACACACACACACGAAGCAGTGGTCAGCTTTAAAAGTGGGAGATTCCCCAGTCATGACTTGACAGGGTTTGTTTAATGCTTGACCCACATAACACCAGACTTTGGGATATCCATTGGGATGCCCATTCTCTCTCTCTCTGTCTGCCTCTGTCTCTGTCTCTCTCTCTCTCTCTCTCTCTCTCTCTCTCTCTCTCTCAAACACACACACACTCTTCTTTCTTATACATAGGTTTCACAAAGGGCTTATTTAAAAACCTCTTCGTATCTTATGGAAACCATGGGGTGGTAGGTTACTGCTGATTTTAAATAGAAATAAACCAGGTAGGTTTAGAATTTAGCCTTCTCTTCCTTTCCATAATTCACGACAGACAGTTTGCCAGTGAGAGTGAGTAGGAATTCATCATAATTTTCTGTGTGAGTTTGTGTATGCATGTGGATGTATGAGTGCATGTATTTTTGTGTATGTGCATGTTTGTGTATGTGTGCTTGCATATGTGTTTGTGTGTTTGTGTGTGCGCATGCGTATGCATGTGTCTTTACATATGTGTGCATGTATGTGTGTGTGCGTATGCATGCATGTGTGTTGAGTGTGTATGTGTATGTGTATGTGTGTGTGTGTGTGTGTGTGTGTGGGAGGTGTTGGTTAGTGTCTGAAGAATGCAATCTATCTCTCCCCACGTGTTCCTCATTTTCAAGGCTCTTACCATGTGTGTGGAATCCCTTCTCATTTTCTCTGTGAAATATGGCTGGAAGATCTTAGTCACATTCACAACATGCACACACACACAAACACACATGAAATACTCAACTCCACAGCTAACTCAAATACAAATGTAAAACTGTATGTTTTAAATGAATCCTGTCAGATGTGGCAAACATGTCAGATGTGATATGTAAGAATGTGTTTACATGGCCCCCACCTCCCTCTCTCCTACTTTCAGTGATATAGACATACAGACTTTATACACAAGATATACGAACTATATAGAACTATATATACACACGCATTTTTTACTCTCTCTCTCTTTTAAACACACACACACACACACACCCACACACACACACACACACACACACACTGTGTGGCCAAGGGGAGATGTGTCCTGTTGAATAACTCCCAACTAGCTCCAGATGCTCTCCACATGAGACGGAAGATCCAAGAAAATTCCACCCTGATGCCGAGCGCTCAGTCACAGATATATAGCACTTTCCTCAGTGCTGGGATTGTGATGCCCCTAAATGGACCACTACTGTAATGATGAACTATAACTTGTAGCTGTAGCTGTGATTCATTACAATGCCATGAGATACTATATTAACTTATGGTCACATTGGAACAGTTCATAATTACAAGCCACAAATAGATAAGCACTCAGAAAGGTCTTACACCCGAGCCACCATGCACTTAACATGGGCCAAAACATTGACCTTGACATCTGACCTCGACCTTGGACCGATTAAACAAAAAAATCAATAGTGCAAGTCCTGACCCTAACCCCAACCTACCTACCAGGTTTGTTCCAAATCGGATAAGAACTGTCAGATTTATAACTGCATTTAGAATGGGTGACCTTGAGTTTGACCTTTTAAGGTCATTCAAGGTCAAATTTAACATGATATTTAGAAAGTGCATATATGATTTTATATAAGTGTTTAATGTAAACCATGACTTTATCTCTAAGCATTTTGATGATATGAACTGTCAAAATACTCCCATGCACTTAGCATGTGGGCAAAACTTTGACCTTGGCCTGTGACCATGACCTTGGACCAATTCAAAAAAAAATTGATAGCACAGGTTCTGACCCCAGTACCAACCTACCTACCAAGTTTGATCCAAATCAGATCAGAACTGTTCCAGTTATCGCTGTGACAATACAATTACAATACACTGGCATCGCTATGCGCGGATGTAATAAATAGTAAAGCAGTTTTTTTGTGTGCTAATATTTAACTATGCATATTTTACACATTACCTATTAGGTAACATTTCCTAAATAAAAACAGTGACTCTGTGCCTGACACTGAAGAAGGGAGACCTAAAACGTTTGACGGGCAATAAAATGTCATGACTAGGAGTGCTGTCTCCTTTATTGAGTTTACAAGGTTTTAGGTAACAGCACCCAGTCAAGCTAGTTTGGTGAGTTGAGCGTGTTTACGAACTGTATTAATGTCCTAAATAAAAACAGGCCACAATAAATAAATAGAGTAGAGTAGAGTACAGTTACTTTATTGATCCTGAAGGAAATTAAGGTGTCCAGTAGCATACACATAATACACATTGCAAAAACAGATCAAACATATTGCATATTGGGGGGGGGGCACTCCAGTCCATGATGCTCAGCTCCTTCTGTGTGCTGTTATACAGCTATATGGCCCTGGGGACAAAGGACCTCCGCAGCCTGTCTGTCCTGCAGGAGATAAAAAAGTATAAGCCAATAATTAATACAGTAAGTGTAACCTGTGCTGTTTTTTCCTGTAACTAGCTCAACTGTACTCAGACTTGTGACCAGTGGTGGTTTGGATTGTGAGGGTGACATGCCAAAAACTAATAATATCAAATATTATAATATAGACTCAGCCAAGCCTGATGATTAGCCTATTGATGATTAACAATCATCAATAAACTATTCACTGTGGTTTGTTATTTCTAAAGTGTTACCAGCTGCAGTCAGTCTTCTCATGAGGTAAAAACCAAGGAGTGTTTTGCTGGTATTAATTGATTATTCTGCGCTCTTAAGAGGGCTGAGTCATGTTAGGCTTGTGGTCTGTTACGTGTTATTGTTTGGAACAGTTTCTCCATCCAGTCATATGATGATGTGATGAATAATGCTCTGAAGTGGAGTTTGCAACATGGTGGCACCCTAATACACACTTGAGCAACTGCATGAAGTAAAAATTGTAGAAAAAATCTTCCAAGGATATCCCACCACAAGACACACATGTGCACTGGCCTCTGGGGTATTTTGTTTAAAATTGACAAATAGGAAACAGCCAGCACTGATAGAGTTATGGCAAGCCATATTTTGAGGAAATCTCCCACGAGCAAATGGGCGATTCCAAGTAAAGGTGTCACTTCACAACAAGCTATTAGTTGTAAATGACAAAGCAGTGATGAATTAATACATATGCAATGTTTTGACATCAAAGAAGGTCATGTCTAAAGGTCACACTTGCAGTGATTGCCAAACCCTACAGATTTATTTTGTCTCCATCTGACATCGTAATGATTATGTCTCTCCTGAATAAGTCTGTACACTGTGCTCTGCACTGCCCAACAGCGAAACCACTATCAACTGTCCTATTACTACTCAGGTCCAGTCAAGTCATTCAGGCAGTGGCAAAGTGTGCTGTGCTGTCAATATTTCACTTGTGTTTCCCTGCATCACCACCTCCCGTATGCGATTTTACTAGTACAGACATCGCCTAGAAGCACAACACAAGCAGCAGTCAGACAGCATTTGATGACATCAGCTGCCCTCCTGCTGCAGCAGGAAGTCCTTTTATAGATAATCATTTTACTTTCATGTGCACTTGAGCACCAGCATGAAGTAACATTCATGGAAAAATCCTTCATGGACATTAATCTGCAAGATGCTTATTTTGATTTGAACCTGAACATATTAGGCTATTGGCGCTTTGGCATACCTTTTGTTTAAAGAAACTATCACAAGCAAATGTGTTTTTTTACTTAACATGGGCGATGTGTTAACCTACTCCAGTTAGGGTGACCAGATGTCCCGAAAAATTCGGGACAGTCCCGAAAAATTCTAAGCTGTTGTCCCAAATCCTGAATCAAGGCCTAAATGTCCCGAAAATTGCACTCAAACAGAATACTGAGTAGTTATTTTCCGATAAACATAAAAAACGGTTTGTAGAGAGGTTGAGTCAACTGCACGACTACTGCTGAGATGCAGATGCGGATGCAGCCCGTGCGCGCAGCCCCTTCTACAATGTATCTATTTTATTTATTGTTTGACGTTCTATAGGCTACAATTAGGCGCAAATATGCATTAACGGTAAGCCACTGTGATAAGCATTTGACATGGCTGGTGGGAGAAATATAAAGAATGAAAGACTGGATCTTTGAATAAAAACATATTTGTGACAGGTTTGAAACTGTTTTACTGTCTGTGTAGTACTGTCAAGCAGCAGTCAGCCCCCCCAAAACAAAAGAACACCGTCCCGAATTTTAGCCAGTCCCATCTGGTCACCCTAACTCCAGAACAAGCTTAGTTGTAATTTCTAAAAAAAAGAAAACAAAAAAGACAGGCAGGCTTTGACATCCAACAGGGGCATGTGAAATAATTACACGTCCAATGACTGTCAGTCCTGTAAAATATTTAATTGTCCAAGGCACTACGGTCACACTTTTTCATGTGACAACCTGATGTAATGATATTACAGTATAGTGGTATGGTGGTGAGCAGTCAAGAAACAATAAGAATAAAAAAAGATAAAAAACTGTCTGACTGTGAGTTCAATCTTAAGGACTGTCACCTATGTCCCCCTGAGCAAGGCAATTAGCCCCATGTTGCTCTGGGGGAATGTCCCTGTGCTGAGTTCACTGTAAGTCACTCTACATACAGTAACAGTGTATGATAAAATGACAATGTACTGTGTGGTGGAAATATATTTGTTAGCTACTGTGTTAAATGTTTCACCATCCTTTCAAAAGAAGTAAAATCTGTGAACACCATTGGCATTTTCTACTAGCTTAACTGTCCATATGTTTGATCACTGACTATTTCCATGTTCCTGTCATTTTGAGCTCCGGTTTCCATAAAAACTAAAGTAAGGCCATCCTTTCATATGAGGTACAAAAGTATGGTTTTATTATACATCACCTCACCATAAAAAGGGTAGTTTTAAATCAAGTTACTAATGTGTATATTACATCTGCATTCTTCCACTGGCTCTTGTTTTATTTGTGCAGTGATGGACTGTGTATGTATGTGTGTCATTAGCAAACAGTCACACATAGGTTCTAGAAAGTTCTTTTTCAACCTCAATGTTTTCTGTAAACATTCCAGTTCAGGGCCACAGTGCAGGTTTCAGTCCCCACTTACTTTTTAGCAGGGTAAGCCAGTGCCCAGTCAAGCCAGTCTGAGTATGTAATGTTTAACTTTACAGAGGAAAAAACTGTTCCCGGAATCTGGGCTTCCTGCACTATCAAATCTTTCCCACAGATAGAAGGAGAAAGAGAGAGAGAGAGAGAGAGAGAGAGAGAGAGAGAGAGAGAGAGAGAGAGAGAGAGAGAGAGAGAGAGAGCATATTATAAATGAATGTGTTACTTTACTGTTCTTTGTATCTAGGCAGTTATGGTGAAAGAGAAAGCGGGACAGAGACAGAGAGAGAGAGGGCTCATTAACCTACAAAACACTCTACAAGGCATCACAGAGAAAGATTGTCCATGCTTGGAAAGAGCATGGAGAGAATCAAGGCCATGTGCGGCTACCCCAGGACTGACACATGCAATGAGGTGGGGGGGGGTAGATTAGGATTATTCTGGGGGGTGAGAGCTTCATGGGGCCCACAGAGCAAGAGCACAGAGCAAGATATGGTTGGGATGGAAGCCGAAAATTATTTTCTTTCAGGGGATCCACAATTTCTAATGCCGCCCCTGCACACACACACAGTGGTGGAGTAAGACAAAAAAATCAGCCCTGGCATTTTGGACCAGAACGGCGCACCACACTGAATAACACACACTTGTCAGTCTTTTCGATTTTTGAATGGGCCAGTCCCGTGTCAGTGAAGAAAATAACCAATGGACTGCAGACCAGCGTGTGTGACTCTTGCGCTGACTTTTTTTGCCTTTATGTGATGATTATCGATGATATTTGTGTGAAACTGTGAAACAGGGATCTTGTTTTTGTACTTGGAAATTTGATTTAGTTCTACGAAGTGGGGATCCATTTCTAGGATGCTTTAGCAATATGTCACAGATCATGGAGATAAACAACATGAAGTCATCTAAGGTAAAGCCTTTGACGCAATTACCCATTACCCGGTACTGTGACCCCAATGTACTTTATATCTGGTCATCTTTTTTGCTTCCAATAAATTCAGCCATCAAAGGTTAAAGTCCCATGACAAACTGCAAGGTTGTTTTTTTGTCCCTTTGTAACTGGATTAGCTGACTTAATAGAGACTTTCTTATATTTTGTGTCCTTGACCAATTATGTGTGTGAAGAATTTGAGTTTTAAGTTGAGATTTTTAAAAAAATGTTCAGCCTCAGTGAGGGAAGTGCTTCAACAGAAATACCGAACATTCTCACAGCAGATGTTTTGACCGTTTGGATATGAAGTGTTTCATTGTGAGGTCGTTGTTGGTTTTCTTTATTTCTTCCGTTGTAGTGCTTATTTGTGCAGCGCAGGGGCCGCTTGCACCTCCACACTGTGCCTGTGCCAAACCACGATGATGCCTTGTCACATGAGAGCTATGTGGAGGCTCACACACTCCGGGGCTGAGATGACTCACAGCCTCAGGGTTTCAGTACTGCTCTTAGACACCCACGGACCCGCACACACATACATAGACACACACACACATATATACATACTCGTGCACGCACACACACACACACACATACATATGCAAATGCACATGCAGACAGACACACACGTGCACACAGACACGTGCACACACACAAACACAAACAAACACATACACAAACATAAACAAACATACACACACACCTTCCTTTTTTGCTTATGGACCAATCTGACTGCACCTCAACACCTGATCCCAGCTCTGCTAAACACATCATGAGATTTGAGAGTGAAGAACAGCCCCAGATGATGGGAAAGAATCTTCTCATTCTTGCATTTTCTTCTCCACTTTTTTTGTGAATTTCTTTTTTTTTTTTGTAAGGATTTGTCTCGCTCTTAGAAGTGACAGTAAAACCATCATGTTGACTTGCTTTTGACAGCTCTGGTCTCATGCCAGCATCTCTGGCCTTCCCTCACCATGTCACAAAAATAGCCTTGTGGCCAGTGAGACACTACAAATGCAAATGTTTTCTTGGCTGGTTGGTGGTTGGTCACAGTCAGTGCAGCCCAAGGGATGACTTGCTCTCTCTCTCTCTCTCTCTCTTTGTTTTCCTTTCTCTCTCTATCTCTCTCTTTCTATCTTCCTCTCTCTCTCTCTCACTCTCTCTCTGACCTTGTCCTCCTCCCTCTTCACATAAACAAGTTAGCTGATCGCACAAGCACACTGTAATTATTAACTAATGGATCAGTTCCCTCCCAGAAAAGCTAACAAAGCACATTTGCTCTTTGACTTTGTCATGGCTGGGCCTTGATTTTACTTGGACCTTGTGGCTCATTGGCAAAGGGAATGACATAAGCAATGGGACTGTCATGCCTGTGTGCTTGCCCATGTGTTTTGATAACAGCCAATTCAGATTGAATTGGTGTGGTTTCCTAGTGTTTTCCTGGAACCAGCGCATGTAGTTTCCTGCATTGTAAGAGGGAGCTCATCTGATGAATAATGTATGGGATCTGTCAAAAGAGTTGCCATCAGCATGTGTCTGTGTGCTCACTTATTTGTGTGATGACAGCCAAACTGAACTGAATTGCTGCAACTTTTTAGTGCTTTTCAGACAGCCATGTTGATTTCAAGGAAAAGTTTCCCATGTGTTGTAAAAGGCAGTTCATCTCATTACTAATACATGGCAGTGGCACCTGACTGAGTTAGTGTTGGCAGTTGCCGTTCGCATTGCACTACATTGCATAATATGTTGTTTAATTGACTCTCCTATGAGTGACTCCCAGTGAACCAACTACAAGGACAGGACAGTACCCCCTGGTGTTTAAGCACCTTGCTTATGGGCATACAGTAGCCAGACAGAACTTTGCTGAAGCTCGCAATGTTCTGGTGTTCCATTTACAAGCTAGTCACTAACCAGAATTCCGTTCACATGGTCACATTCTATGGTGTCTGTTTACTGTAGTGGTGAGGTGCACAGACAGTGTGTTTGGCTAATTATTAGAAGAGCGAGGCTGGAGAAATTTACATTAGCCATGGTCTAACAGCCAAGCTACGTGAGGCGAACCACTGATGTGTTCTGTTAAAATATTTTTTGTGAACTTTTTTTCTATCTGCTCAGTGCTATCAGGTCAAGCAGACATAATTCCACTTATAGTCTATATAGGTTATAGTCAAAGGTAACTGTTAAAATGTATTTTACCATAGTGCCACTGCTTCAGTTGTGTCGCTGGTGTTACTTGCACACTAGGTAAGGATCAGAATCAGAATCACTTTTGTTGGCCAAGCATACAAATAAGGAATTTTAAAATGAAAGATATCCAATTTAGTGCAGACAAGACAAACCCAGAGTATTGTGAAAAACTAAAACACATTGTGGTAAACTGTGGCAGGCTCATAGTGCAGGTAAATATTAAGTTACTGAGGTAGAATAAAAGGTGCCTCACAGTACTAGCTGGTGTAGGTCCTCAGGCAGAGGCAGAAGTGTTCTATAACGCACAGAACAGGTAAAGCTGGATAAGAGGACAGGGCGAGGCACAGAGCAACAGATACACATGGACATACACACACACACACACACACACACACATACACGCACGCCCACACATTCATGTGCACGCACACACACATGGACACACACACAGACATTCATGTGTGCTCACACACACACATGCACACACATACAGCCACGTATACACACATGCACACACACACACACACACAGGGTGCTAAGGTAGCAAAGGTGTAATTATTCAGTGTCTCTTCACATCAGCTTTGGTAAATATTTGAGAATGGTTCACGGTGAAAACAAGGCCTTCAGCTTACTGATTATCCAGGGCTAGATTTGGTGTCAAACCTTCTGACACACACACACACACACACGTATGTGTGAGTAAAGTGCCATACAAGTAGAGATGCTAACATTATCTTCTAATGATCTGTAAGGCTGTTTGTTTATTTGTTTCTTTACATACATATACATACATGCATATAATACATACATATATACTGTTCATAGACAAAAGCCCTGCCTGTCTGTAAGCACACAGCGGTGTCTGTAACATGAAGGCCGTAAACTGTGTGGGCCTAAAGGACGCACATCCACCTCAAGTAGTCAAAGAACACAAACAAAGTCTGCCACACCAGTGTGCTCCCACAAACAGTTTTGTTATCATTCATGATGTTTCATTCATGCACCCTTCATCAGATGTAACATATAGGCCCCCAGCACACACACATTTCCTGTTCCTTACTGTTTTTGTTGCACACGTAGAGGTATGTAAGCATAGACAGTAGAAGAGAATGGACCATGGGATGGCATTGTTTTCAATGGGAGCCGTTGAAGCACCATTCTTAAAATTTTAATTGGTCACCAGGCAACTGCGCAAGCGTGTGATGACGTACGGTCACGTCGGCCAACCAACCCGAATACGATAAATTGAGTGGTAGATGCTCAATCAGAAATCAGACAGCGTACGATAATTTTCTTAATAAGTATTTTTTCTACCGTTATAGCTGCAATCACTTACTGGAGTGGGAGGCTAATATTGTACGTGGGGACTTGATTCTTCGTCAACTAACTTTGGTTCCAGGCAGTCTTGCAAGCCAGCATGTCAAGGGAGCTAGCTAGTTAGCATGTACATACCAAGCTATAGCGTGTAGCTTAGCTTAGCCTAGCCATCTTTCTCAATTCACTTGCATCGAATAGTAAAATCCATAAAGATAGCGATTCTGCTTACAAACAAATACCAAGTTCTAAGATTATTTTAAAAAAAATACTGATGTAAATGTTTCCCCAACATGAATAGAAAAGTAAAGGGGCATGACTATGGCTACGGCTTGTTATGCAAACAGTACGGTAAATTTTCTCCTGTGCGACAGAAACTCACTAGCCGTCGCATGATTTGTGACGCCATTTTTAGCACAATTTCAGATAAACGTTTCTTACAAGGCAATAACATGACAGATTTCCGATCGAAGCAAATATGTTTTGCTGTGTCTTCTCCGGTTTACAACAATGCCAATATCAAGACACAGATTGCTTCTCATGTAAAGTTATTGGATATGTTCCTACCCCCTTGGTCCATAGGAGTGATTTATGAAAAAAATAGGCAAAATAAGATGTTGTACAATTACAGTGCTCCTATGAACCACATTTTATGGCATGTGAGGTCTTTAAGAGGTCTTTGTGCTGATCATGCATGACGTATTTTCCCACCTTCTCGGTCCAAGATATTAGCAACTCAAAATCCCAATTTTTGCATTTACCCATATCACTAGGTGGCGCTATGCTTCAAGTAAGTGTTTATTGGCTGGGTCGATACGCCTCTGTAACACCGACATACTAACACAAAATCATTGTCTTGGTCAAAATTGTTGACAAGTTATGTAACAAAAACTGTTTTTCGGCACCTAGCTTCGACGATAAACATCGCCCCCTGTGACAAAATGTCACAAAATTTAGTACACATGAATACAAAGCTGTTTAGAGT
This sequence comes from Coilia nasus, assembly GCA_027475355.1. Classification (NCBI taxonomy): domain Eukaryota; kingdom Metazoa; phylum Chordata; class Actinopteri; order Clupeiformes; family Engraulidae; genus Coilia; species Coilia nasus. Next base: position 2,143,234 of record CM050215.1, on the reverse strand, counting down.
TGGCATGTCAACTTTGACCAAATTTGAGCAATTAGAAGCCAAGATATGGACTTTTGAAGAATTTTAAGCTACGTGGTAAATATTCATTGACATGTAACTTCGAAACGGTTTATCTCAAGATAAATCCTTTGATAACTTTTTGTCAGCATTGTCAGTAGATGACATATACCAAATTTGGTGAGATTCATATTAACGGCCTATAACGAGTTTGTTTGAATTTGTTTTCGCAGTGTTGAAATTTCACGGAAATTGTTTTTGTTGGAAGTGGGTGCTGACCAGTGTTTTCAATGCGTGAGGGTCAATAGATTTCATGATAAAAACAAATTGGTTGTAAATGTTAGCATTCTCTAGATAATAGGCAAAATAATATTTTGTACAATTACAGTGCCCCCTATGGACCAAATTTTATGGCATGTGCTGTGGTTTTAGAGGTCTTTGTGCTGATTGTGCATGACGTATTTTGTGCAGTTCCCACCTTCTCGGTCCAAGATATTGTCAAAAATTCTAATTTTTGCATTTACCCATATCACTGGGTGGCGCTATGCTTCAGGTAACTGTTTACGGGCTGGGTCGATACGCCTCTGTAACACCGACATACTAACACAAAATCATTGTCTTGTCATTGCCCCCTGTGACAAAATGTTACAAAAGTTAGTACACATGAAAAGAAAGCTGTTTAGAGTTGGCATGTCAACTTTGACCATATTTGAGCAATTAGAAGCCAAGATATGGACTTTTGAAGAATTTTAAACTATGTGGTAAATGTTCATTGACATGTAACTTCGAAACGGTTTATCTCAAGATAAAAAGAAAAAAAAATGACATGTGCTGTGGTTTTAGAGGTCTAACAATATTAGCCTCCCCTTCAGTAAGTGATTGTAGCTATAATGGTAGAAAAGTACTTATTAAGAAAATTATCGTACGCTGTATGATGTGTGATTGAGCATCTACCACTCAATTTATAGTATTCGGGTTCATTGGCCGACTTGACCGTACGTCACCCCGCGCTTACACAGTTGCCTGGTGACCAATTAAAAATCTCAAAATCCTGCTTCAACGGCTCATATTGAAAACAACGCTATCCCACCCATGGGATGGATGTATAGTCATATATTCATGTGTCTATGGATGGACATGTTGGTGTGTGGAAGTTGTCATGTGGGTTAATACTGATGTAACCACTAGTCTGCCTAGGTGGCTTTTTTGAGGGTCAACCAGCTACAAACCATTAAAACTCCATTGACAGTTTTAATAATGCAGTTCATTCTAGGACATGCCATTCAAATCAAACTAATGAAAGTAGCTCAGCTAACCAGTGAGCTATTAAACTGAGGCGATTTACTCCTATTTTCTTATGCATGCGCAATGACTCTATATCTGTGGCTGTTTTAATTGAATCATTTAGCATTTGATTCATAGGATAATGTGATGCGAAACGTAGGAAACCAATGTTTGCTTCCACATCCTACACGTCCCATTTGCCCGTATGAAGCCGTCATCATTAGTTCAGATGTCGTTCTTTTTTCATTTGAGGTCACATGTACTTCCCCATGTGCACAAGCATTTTCGTTCTGCTGCCAGTTCGTTCTGCTGCCTGTTCGGTAAACTGACGGTTACAAGATGGGCACATTTTGTATTAAAGCTCTGCAATGTTTCTTTGCTGACTGATAGAAACCAATTATTTACTCCCCGGCTATTCGATGTAGCATTTATTAAACACTCTTAATCACAGTTGCTTAATATGGTGTTTATGGCTGTCTTGCAGTCATTTTCTTAAACCTTTCACTGCAAATTTCGCACCGGATGCCATTTATTAGCCCTTATTGAATAGGTTGATGGGTTATTTATTGATCATTTCAGTACATCACAAACTTTTCGCTCAGGTTCCATTCCGTGCCGAGGTACGCATTCATTGACTCCTTGCAGGACTCTGTGACTGCATGCAGTGTTGTTAACTAACTGACTTCTTTTATCTCTGCAGACTGTCCCAGGTGCAGTAGTTTAATAGTGATTTTGCCATTATGGTTATGTCATTGTTTGTAATCTTAACAGTGGTGTAGCGTGTCCACTCTTGGCTGTCCAACCCTGAGTAGCCATTTTGAAATGGTGCTGGTAAAGGAATTTTTTCCCAGACTTCCCAATGTTTTTCCACAGAATTGGCAAGAGAGTGTTTTTTTCTTTGCGTAACAAGGGTTTTCGCCTATCCCTGAGAGTGGGACTGATAAATAAATAAACATGTATTTATGTTCTGTAGTAATAATTTCTGCCTGCGCCGCCTTGGATTAATTTTGAATCTTGTCAATTAAATATTTCCTCTCTACATACAATTTTTTGTTCTGTGTCATGACCCTGGTTTCCCCCAGTCAATTTAGTCATACGTCTATACGCCTCTTCCTGAAGACTATTGCAAATTCTCTCCATCAGCGTTTAAGGTGTCTTGTACGCATCTCATTTAAGTGTTAAGCTCTCCGTGAGTCTGTCCCCTCTTGAAATATTATATGCTCATGTTTGTCTTTTTTTGCGAGTTAGGAGCGTTGTCCGTGCGCTGTTCTCAGCAAGCCGACCTCTCTGCATCATATGTTGCTCTTAGTAGGAGCTGATTTGCGTGTCATGCTCGTCGCTCTCCGTGAGGGCCTATTTTTAGGTCACGTATGTTATTTTCCATCAGGGCTGATCTGTGCGTCTTGCGTATTGCCTATCTCAATCCGACTATTTGGGCCACTCCTTTCATATTGGAGCCGTGACAACCGCCATGAAAGGGGGAATGACTGACTCCTCTATCAAGAAGATGCCAGAGAAGATGGTTTTCGTCAGCTTCGAGGCCTACATCAAACCTCGCTCCAAATCGGTTCTGCATGCTCAAGTGTTGCTCACTATCAGCAATCAAGGCATTTCCCTTTGCAACTACTGGTGGTGGTGTCAGCCTGAAACGTGTTCATATGCTATGCTCTCCGAGAGAGCCGCCCTGTATGCCATATATGCAGCTCTTCCTCAGAGCCCATCGGTTTGTCATTCGTGTCTGCTCTCCAAGATGGCTGGTAAGTGCATCTTATGTGTCCGTCATGTCCGAGATAGCCGTTCTCTGGGGCAGATCTGTGTGTCTTTCCTCTCGCTCCGAGATAGCCATTCTCTGGATCAGTTCTGTATGTCTCCGTCTTATAAGCTCTCTGTGAGAGCCGCTGTAAGACGTCTATGTAGCTCTCTACGAGGGTTGATCTTTCGTCTTATGTGTCTGTCATGTGTGTTGCCCGCAGGGATAGCTGTTCTCTGGGGCAGTTCTGCGTGTCTCCGTGTTATACGCTCTCTGTGAGGGCTGCTGTAAGTCTTCTTTGTAGGCTGGTATGTGATATGTGTGTGTCTATGCGTCTCTCGTCTTGCTCCGAGATAGCCGCTCTCTGGGGGAGCTCTGTGTCTCTCGTCTAGCTCCAAGATAGCCATTCTCTGGGGCAGCTCTGTGTGTCTCTCGTCTAGCTCCGAGATAGCCGTTCTCTGGGGCAGCAGCGTGTGTCTCTCATCTAGCTCCGAGATAGCCGTTCTCATGACCGGACCTACGCCAAAGAAGATCTACTTTCTACTTTATGTTCAGTTGTTAAGTCTGACTCTTTTAAATTGTTTAAATTGAAACTCCTCTTCTCTGGCTGAAATGTAAGCCTGCCAGGAAGACTCCAATGTCTGGAACGAGTGCTGTCTCTGACCAATCAGCAGCTGCCACCTGCTTTATAATGACTTATCTAACTTACCTTTTCCGCTGCTTCAGGTGCCGACGTTTCGATGCATCCTCCTCCCTCCCCACCACCACCAGTTTGGTCCCTGTTTATCTGCCTGGGGGTAACTCTGTTTCCTGCTAAACGGCAACGGCTGGATCAGCTGGATCCAACGATGCAAGACCCAGGCTGGTGACCGGACCTACACCAAAGAAGATCTTCTTTATCTACTTTATGTTTAATTCTGACTATTAAATTGTTTAAATTGAAACTCCTCTTCTCTGAGTCTTTCTGGCCGAACTATTGTTCTTCACACATCTGATGTGCTGAGTTCCTGGAAGAGGAACTTGTTGTGTGCCTTGTTGTGTGCCCCATGCCCCTATCTAACAGAGACATTTTACGTATTTTACAGTAACATCTAGAAACACTGTGCTCTTGGTAAGACTGTGTCTGTCTCATATAGAATGTCACAGGTACTCCAATCACGATCATCTGAGAATAAACCCCATTCCAAACTGATGCTACATTGCTTTGTTTTGGGACTACAGTATGACAACCTACAATGAGGTGTCTATGATCTAAAATATGGGTAAGTCCCTAAGACCACTGGGCTGATTCATTACAGTTCGTGTGAGGATGGGTAAAATGATACTCTTGTCTCTCAGCTAAGAGGGTTACAGTTATTTTCATTTGTGTCCATTTGTGTCTCTTTGTCACTCTGTCTATGTGTCTCTCTCTATGACACACACACACACACACACACACACACACACACACACACACACACACACACACACACACACACGCAGATAGAGAGAGAGAGCGCGGTTAGTTTCCCAGGCAGAATGGTGCTGTTTCTGATGCAGTAAAGTGGATCAGTGGGTCAGCCATGAGTGGCTGGTCTTGCATTTTGTGTTGTTGCCTTATGCTGCGTTGCCTGAGCGATGATTGTTTTGTTTTTTTGTGTGTGCCTGTGCAGAGCCCATGTTCCAGCAGGCTGGTTTGTTGTGTTTGGGGAAGAAAAGCAGCTAAGCCTGCAAGCATACCTGCACACACTGGCAATTGTGGCAGCTGTTTTTTTTTAAATCCAGTGTTTTTCAACTCAGACAGGATATCCTGTGTCAAAACACCTGAATTAAAAAAAATGGTAAAAGTTTATTTAGATAGTCTGCCCACAAAGATATAACAGATGGCTTGTAGGAAGTCAGTTTTATCTTGGTTAATGTTAACTGACTTTACTCAAATCCAACTACATAACCCTTACCTTAACAAACACATACCTTAACAGATGGTTTAGTCTTCCATCTGTAGACAGTCTATGGGACCATTCAAATAAAGTTTTACCAAAATATTTACATTTGAAATGTAGATTAAATTACAATTTGTGTTTTGAATAATTTGACTTAGGTTAGTGGTCATGAGATCATTGGTGTAAACTACTATTCCAGTTTACTGTTATGATCACATAGCGATAGTATGTGGCTTTCTTGAATAAGGAAGTAACTTTATGACATTGCCATAACACAACATGGGGTGGAACACACCCTAACTGTGAGACTGTCACATTTTCTATTGTTTTTCACCAGAACACTTTGAAATATGCAAATGAGTTGGATAGAAAGCCGGGTACGGTTTCCGTACCTTATCTGTGCTACTTAGAAAAAAAGCAATAATTCTCTGGCTTTAGGCCAGGTGCTTACCTAGAAACCTAGAGGTTGAGTTTCTCTTACAAAGTAGATAACAGACAGAGAGAGATAGAGAGAACACCAGTGCTGCTTTTCAGAAAGCACCTTAAGAGAAAGTCAAAACCAGTCAGCAGGCGGACAAAGGAAATGAGGCACTTGACCGTAGAGGAAATAAGAAGATGTTATGATGTTAAGCGGTTTTAAAATGTCACTGGTACGACTTTCTGTGGGAGGATGGTGGGGGGATGGTTATGGTGGTATGCTATTTGTGTGTATCTATATGTGTGTGCTTGTGTGTGTGGGTGTGTGTGTGTGTGTGTGTGTGTGTGTGTGTGTGTGTGTGTGTGTGTGTGTGTGTGTGTATGTGCATGTAAGAGGAATGAGTTATTTTTGCAGTTGCAAATGTTCCTTGCTTAGTAAAGGCTCCACATCAGAAATGAGTGAAGTCGCTACCTAGCCTAGACCGGAAACTCACACTCACCTTCAAGTTCTTAGGTTGTTAGGGTGTTACAAACACTAACGCCTAACTTTCTGACATTCCCCCCACAACTGCAACAAGCTCTCTCAGAAGCATAAAATGAATGTGGGTGAAAACTTTTTCACATTACCAGCAGTTCTTCAAGAAAATATATGTATTACCACCATAGCCACACCCCATTTCTCTGAAATTAATTTTTAAAAATCACCTTTTCGCAGATGCATTAATGTTGGACATAGTCCATGTTGAATAGGACTCCTTTGCCCATGTGTGAAGCTGTGCATGGTCAGAAGTTCACCTGGACGTTACTTATGCGACTCTTAAATCTCAGGAGAGAGTAGACTGGCTTTAGCCATAAAATGAGGTGTTACCTGGCAGGTTGTGTGTGTAATCTGGCAGGACCTGGTGTGGTATCATAAGTAGATCAGAGAACAAGTAGTTATAATCATGCCCGTTCCTGATAAAAACCCCACAACACCCACACTGAAGTCAGTGAGAGAGAGTTGTGTCCTGGTATTCGTGGAAACATGGCTCAACGACAGCATACCCGACAGCGCCATACAACTCGACCAGCTAACATGCTACCGGGCAGACAGAACTCTCGTCGAAGGAGGTAAGACTCGTGGCGGGGGACTCTGTTTATATCAACAATGCCTGGTGTCGGGACGCCGTCGTGGTCTGTAAACACTGTTCACCAAGTGACTTTAATCATCAAGTGCAGACCGTTCTACCTGCCGAGAGAATTCACAGCCATACTACTTGTTACTGTTTATATTCCTCCTAGCTCCAACAATAACAACAAGAGCGAGGCACTGAACGAACTGTATCAGCACGTGAGTGAGCAGCAAACCGCCCATCCAGATGCTTTTCTCGTTCTGGCTGGCGATTTCAACCACGCAGACCCAAAGTCTGTGCTCCCAAAATTACAAAATCACATCAACTTTCCTACAAGGGAAAACAACATCTTGGACAATATTTTCACTACTCAGAGAGGAGACTACAAAGCGCTCCCCCTCCCCCACCTTGGCGCCTCTGACCACATCACTGTTATGCTAATGCCAGCATACAGACCAATTGTCAAAGTCACCAAACCGGTTCGGAAGCAGATACGTGTGTGGCCAGAAGGGTCTTCAGAGGCACTGCAAGACTGCTTCTCCACCACAGACTGGGAGATATTTAAACAGGCTGCCACCCACAACAACACCACAGATCTTCAGGAATACACAGAGACTGTCACTGCCTACATCTCAAAATGCATTGATGATGTCACAGACACCAAGACCATCACCGGGCCAACCAGAAGCCATGGCTCACAGGGGAGGTCTACAGGCTGCTGAAGGTAAGGAATGCTGCCTTCAGAGCCAGAGACGAGGTGGGCCTAAGGACAGCAAGGGCAAACCTGTCACGTGGTATCAGATAGGCTAAGAGGCAGTACTCCAGGAAGATAGCACAGCACTTTAAAGACAGTAGAGACACACGGTGTGGCAGGGGATACAGACCATAACGGACTACAAGCCAACGCCACAGACTGTTTTTCGCTCTCTTTGAGGCAAACAACAGCACCCCGGCACAGAAGACTCCACCCCCTCTCGGCGACCAGGTTCTGACACTATCCCCGGACAGCGTGAGGAGATCCCTCAGCAGGATCAATGTACGCAAAGCTCCGGGACCTGACAACATCCCTGGTTGTGCACTGAGAGACTGTGCTGCGGAACTCACAGATGTCTTCACAGACATCTTCAACACATCTTTGAGCCAGGCTGTCGTTCCCACGTGCCTCAAAACCTCCACCATCATCCCCGTGCCAAAAAAGTCATCCCCATCCTGCCTCAGTGACTACCGTCCAGTTGCGCTCACCCCCATCCTCATGAAGTGCTTCGAACGACTAGTCATGCAACACATCAAGACATCTCTCTCCTCCACCCTGGACCCATTTCAATTTGCATACCCGTCTAACTGCTCGACCGATGATGCGATCTCAACAGCACTCCACTCAGCCCTCACACACCTCGACACCAGAGACTCATATATTACAATGTTGTTCATTGACTTCAGCTCAGCATTCAACACAATCGTCCCCCAGCAACTCATACTCAAACTAGACAGTCTGGGGATCAACACCTCAATGTGCAACTGGCTGCTGGATTTCCTGACAGGAAGACCGCAGGCAGTACGGGTCGGCAGCAACACCTCCAGCACTGTCACACTGAACACGGGGGCTCCCCAAGGATGTGTGCTAAGCCCCCTTCTCTTCACTCTGCTGACCCACGACTGCACTCCATCACACACCTGCAACCTCTTTATCAAGTTTGCGGATGATACAACTGTGTTGGGTCACATCAGCAACAATGATGAGACCCACTACAGGAGCGAGGTGAGCCACCTGGTCAAGTGGTGCAGTGAGAACAACCTCTCCCTCAACGTGGAGAAGACAAAGGAGATTGTAGTGGACTTCAGGAGAGCGTACTCACAGCACGACCCCCTCACCATCAACGGAGCTGCTGTGGAGAGAGTAAGCAGCACCAAGTTCCTGGGCGTGCACATCTCCGAGGACCTCTCCTGGTCAAAGAACACAGCATCACTGGCCAGTAAAGCCCAACAGCGACTCTACTTCCTCCGCAAGCTGAGGAGAGCCAGAGCCCCATCTCCCATCATGAGCAACTTCTACCGAGGCACCATAGAGAGCATCCTCACCAGCTGCATCACTGTGTGGTATGGCACCTGCACCGTGTCCTGCCAGAAAAAAACTACACAGAGTAGTGAGAGCAGCTGAGAGGATGTGGGTGTCCCTCTTCCCTCCCTGCAGGACATATACCACACCCGCCTCACCCGCAAAGCCCTCTGCATTGCGGGCGATCCCACCCATCCATCCAACAGCCTCTTCAGTCTGCTGCCATCAGGAAGGAGACTGAGGAGCCTCCGGGCCAGGACCAGCAGACTGAAGGACAGCTTTATCCACCAAGCTGTCAGGATGCTGAACTCTCTCCCTGCCCTGCCCTCCCTCCCCCATCTGACCCCCACACACACCACTTACCACCACTTCCCACCTCCCACCCAGGATGCTGAACTCTCTCCCTGCCCTGCCCTCCCTCCCCCATCTGACCCCCACACACACCACTTCCCACTTCCCTCTCCTGGTGCCCTGCACCCCCCCCCCCCTCCCCCCCATCTGACCCCTACACACACCAGCTCCCTCTCCCGGTTTTCTTAGTGTAAGTGTCCCAGTCTGGAGAAACCTACCTAAAGCACATCTCTCTACTGTGGAACTTTTTTTTCCCTACTACTCCACAGACATTTCAATGCACACTACTACAACTGCTTAAATGGCACCATTTGAGCTTTACTACACTAAACACTGTGTTTTTACTTATTTGTATTATATACAAGCCTACTGTACTTTTTGTTGTGTTCATATTATTATGTCTTATGTCGTCATGTCCTCCTGTCTTGTTTATAAGATGTTTAATGTTCACTGTGGGCCTAGGGAGCATTGCAATTTCAAATTCTGTGTGTGCAACCTGTACATATGGTTTTTTGACAATAAAGCTGACTTTGACTTTGACACTTCTGTTTGCCTCAGATGATAAATGATTGGATTAGACTGAAGAGTTTGTGAAAGCGCTAAATTGTTTGTAACATAATGTTCCCAAGCTCTTTCATACTCACGTCCCACAGTGGTTAGCTGTCCATAGTCTGCAGTGATGCAACTTTCAATGAGAGAGACTGGTAAAGTGGACATACATGTACCTTACAGCTTATTTTAAGGTAGCTGCAGCAGTATAGCCATCCAAATTTACATAATACAACAAAATTAATTAATAACAGTTAAATAACTCTTCTCCATGTTTAGAAGACGTAATCAGACGTGTTGTGAAAGGTAAACCAGCATAAACACTATTTACAAGCTTGTTTTTTTGTGATTAATAATGTTGAGGAAGTTACACTTTATTTTGCTGTCCGTGGTACATCAATTAGGTACAGTGTAGCAAAGTGTGTAACAATATATAACACTATGTATTAACACTGTACAGTAGTGTTAGAGTCATGGTTATTGTTAGGCATGTACCATGTAAGTACATATTATTACATGCTGTTACATGTAGATACACTAAAAACTAAAATAAAGTGTTGAGGATGAGCATAGTTTTCCTACAGTTTTTTTTACCGCTGTGCATATACTGTAGTTTATCCTCCTTTCTTTTTACCACTAAACCACTTGCCGTAATATAACTAAATGTTTACAACATTGTCTGGTGGCGCAATAGTGTCCTCACTCAAAGTGCTGCCAAGGACGGAGCTCACTAAAGCACAGCCACCCTTCCTGAGTAACACTCCAGAGATTTGATTCTTCAGTGTAAAATGTCCACAGGAGTTTGACTCAATGATACATTACTTTGGAAAAAAGTGACAGAACACTAGATAAAATTGAACAGGGGCAAACAACATTAGTATTTATGTAGACAATAAAACAAATATTTATTTAGGCCTTTTTGATGTACTATCACACTTAATGAGGGAAGGAAAAAGTCATTGTGTGATGATTCATGCATTTTTTCGGTCTAAGGGCGCTAGCTGCGGGACTTCCCTCCCTCCTTCCTCCTGTCTTTAATTTGTCCTTTATTGGCCTTCTTCTTGCTTTCACGCATCTCTAGAGTGCCGCGCCTGACGTCAGTGTCTGGAGGTGTGCTGGTGGGTAGCTAAGCACGGCACGTCCTTGCTTAATGATCCTTTTTGTGTTTGCGGCACACATACACACACAGAGATGTTCTTCAGGGACACATGCACACTTTTTGAGCAGCCCAGGGCTACCAACTCTCACACAATTAGCTTGATTGATATATACAGCTCTGGAAAACAATAAGAGACCACTGCAAAATTATCAGTTTCTCTGATTTAACTATTTATAGGTACATGTTTTATTCTGTAAACTACTGACAACATTTCTGTCATGCAAATGGTTCTTGGTTGTCTTCTAACACATCAACACCAAGCAGCTATTTCTCAAAAACAAAAAAATCCCCAAACCCCTTCCCTAACCCTGAATAAGCACCCCGCTAACAAAACCCCCATACAATGAACATCTTGAGCACATCACACAATGGTGGATACAAAACCCCACCCCTCCACCCACATCTCAAGAGTTCAAATGTTGGCAGCCCTAAATGGCCTGTGTTGTTCTTTTTTCCATTGTACATGCAGCCTGAGAAATGACCTTCCAGATGTCTTCACAATCCAGACATTTCTTCCGGGCTTTGTGCAAACGCGTGTTCCTGTATCAGCCAAAGGCATATTTGAAAGGACAGACTTTGACAACTCCAAGCAAGACCTTGAAGTATTGACATTTAGTCAGTCTGCAGTTCAAAGTGCCTAACAAAGAACGAGCTCAGAAACACAGAGCTCACACAAAAAATCTTTGCCTCTATTTACACAGGTCCAGTCAAGCATTACATAGGTGGAATTTTTTTTGGGTCTGCGTGTGTGTGCATGTGTGTGTGTGTGTTTTATTGACTTCAAATGTCACAGGTTTTTTTGCATGGTGTGAAATGGCAGTCGGCTGGTCCCGCAGCCACAACATTTTGTGCCCAATGCTGGTGTGTGTGTGTGTGGTGTGTGTGTGTTTGTGTGTGTGTGTGTGTGTGTGTGAGAGAGAGAGAGAGAGAGAGAGAGAGAGAGTGAGAGAGAGAGAGAGAGAGAGAGAGAAAAAGAGAGAGACAGAGAGAGAGAGAGATACACAAGGCATGGGTTTCTTTGGCTACTTAATTGTGTGTGTGTGTGTGTGTGTGTGTGTGTGGGTGTGTCTGCATCTATGACTGTGTGAAAGGCACTTCTAAATTCATTTTGTTGCCTTCCCTGGGCTACGCAAGTAAGTTTGGAGGAGTAGACGGTGTAGTTTCTATGAGAGACAATTCTGCTTCCAACCTGTCGGGCAACCGAAGACCAAAACTACTTACTATTGCTTTCATAACACATGCACACACACACACACACACACACACACACACACACACACACACACACACACACACACACACACACACACACACACACACACACACACACACACACACACACACACACACATGCACAAACATGTCAGTTACAGCAGAAGGTCCATATTAGCCGTACCTGTGCACAGACCGCAGGACACCTGATCTGACACCACTGTTTTTATTTTTTCAGACCTGGCAACCAATAGACCTAATTTGGTTTTACTAAAACAGTACATTTTAGATCTGACAATTAGTCAGATAAATTCTGGTCACTGGTAAACCTAATTTTACTTAAAAAAGGGCTCAGGTTCAGGCCAAATATGATAAGTAGTCCACCTAATTTCACATTACAAAGGGTTTAGGTCAGATCTGGCATATAATGATATTAATTAGCATCAATTTTATAAATAGGTCAGAGTCAGAACCAGCCCTTTGCTGTGGCATATTTCTTTCTTAAGTCAGGGTCTTGACTGTAGGTCTAGTGAAGACTCCCAATCGGCCAAAGGCCACATCACAGGAGCAAGAAACATGTGGCTGTGACGTCTTGCTTGTCCTGAAAGATGAGTCTTTGTGTATTCACAAATATTTCACAGTTGAAAACCAGTTTGGTCAGTGGCAGGCAGGCACAATGAGGTCATATATATTCTGTGTGTGTGTGTGTGTGTGTGTGTTTATGTATGAGATGAGGTGAGCTTTCTTAGCTAATCCTTTCCCTTGTCTTAGCCCAAGTTGATTGTGCTTACAAAGACAGAGCCAGTGTATAAAAGTATCGATGACTTCATGAAACATGACAGAAGAAGAATGGAGACAAGGACTTTGGTGGTTGAAATATGACATTATTTTTTCCCTTAGAGACTTCCACTGATTCATCGCTAGTCATGCCACATATTCTTGGCCTCTTAATGTTTACTTTGTGAGTAAGGTGAAACCATGTAGGCCATAGACTTTCTAGTTTCAGTCTGGACACATCCCCATAATGTAAATATAATCTCTGCTGCTCTGCTAGCACTGTTTAGCTGAATGACACAGCAAGTACTGATATGCTAATTAGGTAGGATTGTAATGTTTGTTAATTTAGTCAATACAGTCAGCAGTTAGTCAATAGTTTTTAATGTTTAGAAGTTCAGAAATTTTCTCCCCCCTACTTGTATGGATGTCTCTGACTAGTGATTATGTTTTAATGTGCTTCTCTTTTTTGTATGTGATATTTTTATTGTGACTTATTTTTGTTCACAGAATCAGCACTGATTGGATGTGTGTGGTAAAAGTTATCCCTGGATTGCCTGAGAGGGAAGGCTGAGAGCAGATGACAGCACGATTGGGGAAGCGCCATTCTGCAAGCCGTCATGCAATGTGGTTCAGGCTCAGAGCGAATGCTTTCCTCAAATCCAGCACCTCCTTCCAAAATGGACACCACAGAGTTAGTCAGCAGGAGAGAGAGAGAAAGAAAGAGAGAGACAGAGAGAGACAGAGAAACAGAGAAAGAAAGAGAGAGAGAGAGAGGGAGAGTGTGTGTGTGTCTGTGTCTGTGTGTTTATGAGTGTATGAATGTAAAAGAGAGTAAGACCTCTCTGGGCCTGGCTGTAACCTCGGCCACCCCCACACTTTCCTGCCCCCCTTGCAGGAAGAAACCTGCGGCTGGAAAACGCGGCTTTGGTCACCTGCCCACATTCCCCTTTATTTGACTAATCCCATCCCATTCCATCTCAGCACAGCACAGCATAGCACAACACAACACAGCACAGCACAGCACAACACAACACAGTACAGCACAGCACAAAACAGTGCAGCAGACACATACCCATTGCCTCCTCTGACTATGACAGAGAGAGAGAGAGAGAGAAAGAAAGAGAGCAAGAAAGAGAGAATTTACACACACATCTATGTATGTATGTCTATCTATCTATCTATCTATCTATCTATCTATCTATCTATCTATCTATCTATCTATCTATCTATCTATCTATCTATCTATCTATCTATCTATCTATCTATCTATCTATCTATCTATCTATCTATCTATCTATCTATCTATCTATCTATCCTTAAGTGAACCTTGAGAAGCGTTGGCAGGCAAAAAACCACATTCATCAACAGACACATTCGTCAACAGCCGCATGTGTCAGATCCACAGATCAGGCGTATTTTTTAACTGTTTTGTTTTTAATATCCATGACATCACAAGGCTGTTGTTATTTTTAATTTGGTTTCCAGTCGGTAAGACATCACACAAACAGTGCTGAGGTCTGAACCCTATTGATGTCGAAATACTGACTGAAGGGGGGATTTTAGTGTGGAGCATAGAAATGTCAGCGAATGTCTTAAATATACTTGTGACCACAGTCTAGTTCTGATATGCATCATGCCTCCCCTGTGCCACAAGTGCACCTGTGCAGATACTTGAGCCTCCATTGAGCCCCCTGTGTAGGCAGAATTCATGCATATGTGTAGACACACACACACACACTCACACACACACACACACACACACACACACACACACACACACACACACACACACACACACACACACACACACACACACACACACACACATGCACATACATGGGTACAAACGCATGCACACACACACATAGTCATAATTTACAGTGAAAATCTTCTATCAGCCTGATGAAGTATGGTGATTCTTTGTTTGTCTTTAGAAAACCAAGTTAAAATGCAACATACCTCTCAGGTCATGGACATAATGTCTGACTGTAAGCCAAATTAAAAAAAAAAGTCTTTTCTCGGACTCTTACATTCTCTAACGGACTCTAAAAATTGAACTGAATATTTATTTATTTATTCATTCATTCGGTAATTCATTTTTTCATAAATAAATGAATGAAAAATTCATTCATTTATTTATGGATGTTTTTTTTCTGTACAGTTTGAAAAAAATTTAGGATTTGTACATGTTTTGGATGCTTAAAAAGAAAAAAATGACTGATTGTAATTTGTAATGGATTTAACCATTGGAAGCATACACCATTCACACTGAGAGAATAACAGTCCCTTCACAATGTTTATTGACAAACAACTGTCCATTGCTAGGGTAAAGTTCCTTGTTCCTGTGGTCATATCACACACACTATATACACTTGTGTCTTTCCACAGGTAGACCTTTAACCTTGTTTGTTTAGGCCTTTGGTCTTTAGCGTTTCCTGGTTCCCCTTTCTGCCTCGACCTTTATGTAAGGCCTGGTGCGCGGGCTTACACACTGACCTAGTTGCTAAGTTGCTATCTTCCAGTGGTGTTGAGCATGGCGGTCGTTGGCTCTTTCCGCTGGGTGAGCTATGTTTTGTGTGTGTGTGTCAGTGTATGTGTGTGTGTGTGAAAGTGAAGGCTCAGTTGGGTGAGTGTGTGTATGAGAGAGAGAGAGAGAGAGAGATACAGAGAGAGGGAGAGAGAGAGCGAGCAAGAGAGACACTGTACACTGTGTGTGTACTGTGTGTGTGTGTGCGTGTGCGTGTGTGTGTGTGTTTCTTTCCGCTGGGGGACTTGTGTTTGAGGCAGAGGACTAAATTTAGCTCGTGGAATGAACCAGTTCCATCACTGTGGCTGCTCGCTGTCACTCACACGGGTGGTGTTCCTAGTGGGGGGGCTACAAACATGTGTTTGTTTGTGTGTGTGTGTGTGTGTGTGTGTGTGTGTGTGTGTGTGTGTGTGTGTGTGTGTGTGTGTGTGTGTGTGTGCGTGTGAAGTAATACAGGTCTGTATCAACTAGGCTCTGACTAACAGAGTCAAGATTGTGTCACCATTGTGTCGCAAGTTGTTTACACACATTTTGTGATACAGTATATCATTTACCGTTGTGATTATTTACAGTTTGAATGTTACAGACAGTTCAGCAGGAGTGAAATGTTGCAATAAGATATAAAAATAAAACATAAATATAAAATGTGAACATGAAACATAAACATAAAAAATGTGTTATATGGTGAGAACATCAATCCATAAAGTAAGACTTTTCCAATCCATAACCATACTCGGTTATGATGAACGTCAAATATACAGGTTATACACATTACACATTAAAAATGACTTTTTTGTGAATTCTGATAGTCAGGTCAAATTTGTAGTAGGTCAAATTTATTAGAGAGCACTTGAAAATTTAGTAGTTTATTTCAGTTCTTTTTATAAAATGTAAAAGTACGATAAAGGTATATAAATAAAAATATGTGTATATAGAGAGAGAGACCATAAAGTGTAAACATAAAATGTGAAAATATGAAGAATTTCTTTCATCCTAATGTGATTTAAAAAATCCATTAGTTGCACAAGACCTCACACTCAGGAACACTGTGAACTACAAACCCTGGTTACAATCTTTCTGCAGCTTCTTAGGCACGCAAAGGTAACATGTGAATCACACACCTAAAATGATTTATGGCAACTGAAATTACACTCTGCACGTGATGGTGTCAACTGCAGATCACTGAATTTACTCTGGATATTTGGAGATTGAATTCTTCTTGTTTGATTTCATAACTTTGGTATAAGCATTGTGCTGGTATGTGCATATTCCATAAATTGTGTGATTGTGTGTATGTGTGTGTGTGTGTGTCTCTTTTACATGTAACACCTGCGTGTGGTGTCAACGGTGTTGTACTGATGTCAATCTCCCTCATGACCTGTCATTGTGAGAACAGCGGTGTGTCATTTAGCTAGTTGTGTGTGTGTGTGTGTGTGTGAGATATTCAGTATTCAGTGCTCAATTTCATTTTGAATCTTGTTGTGTGTGTGTGTGTGTGTGTGTGTGTGTGTGTGTGTGTGTGTGTGTGTGTGTGTGTGTGAGTGTGTGTGTGTGTATGTGTGTGTGTGTGTGATATTCAAAGTAAACTTTCATTATGGCTTGACCGTAGTCTCACAGACATTCTAAATGACGTGGTGCACTTTCACCGTCACGTCTACGGCAGCCTGGGGGAAGGGGAGCCCCAAAACACACAGTGTGTGTGTGTGTGTGTGTGTCTGCACGTGGGCTATAAATTGGCCTTTAGAATCGTTTTAACCTTTCCTCCAATGGCTATGCTTCTGCGAGCGGCTCTGTGCTTTTCTGGTTGGCAGCCATGGACCTGACCTGTGGCCGGACCTCACCAATGTCTGTCTGTCTGTCTGTCTGTCTGTCTGTCTGTCTGTGTCACTCATGGTGGATGTCCATCCTCATGTCCTCTCCACTTGCTTAATAATTAATAGCAGGATCTGAACTTTAAGACAACTGGCAATATTAAAATCTTAAATTAAAACCTATCCAGCACAGCACAGTCTGGGGATCCTGTAGGGGATCTCCATTGCCCTCTCCACTTGTGTCACCAGGGGTGCTGCTATATGTGGCACAGAGTTATTGTCACGCAAAGTCACTTAGGTGCCTCCCCTCAGTGCTAATTAACATCTCATATGCAGACTTTATTTGTTCAAGGGTGTAACCCAGAGCACATTGTGACCCTACTCCCTAGGACTGTTTGCACACCTGATTGTCTTGGTCATACATTATAAGATATCACAGTGGTTGACTTTATGCAGACATTGACATTCTATTACTGAACATGCACATAAGTCATCAATGCATTTGATAGTATAATGTTCTATCTAATCTATCTATCTATCTATCTATCTATCTATCTATCTATCTATCTATCTATCTATCTATCTATCTATCTATCTATCTACCTAACTATCTATCTATCTATCTATCTATCTATCTATCTATCTATCTATCTATCTATCTATCTATCTATCTATCTATCTATCTATCTATCTATCTATCTATCTATCGGTATACACTGCTCTCTCACACACACACACACACACACACACGCACACTCTGTGACATTCCTCTTTTAAGAACCTGCCATAACTTGTTGGCTGTTTTCCAAGATACCCCTGTCAGTATGTCCTGGCACTCACGTCAGTGACCCCCCCCCCCCCCCCCCCCCCCCCACCACACACACACACACATACTTTCCCCCAACATACACACAACACATACCAGACACATACACACACACACATACGTATGCCCAGTCAAACATACACATGCACAAGCATGTATGCACCCCCCCCTCCACACACACATCCACACACACACACACACACACACACACACACACACACACACACACACACACACACACACATACACACACACACACACATAAACCACAGAGCTGGTGTTTATCTAAGTGTGTGGAAAGACTTACACACCCACATACACACCCACACATTCTCTCTCTCACACACACATGTACACACCACACATACTCTGTGAACGATTGCATTTAGGTTAGTGTTGTTCTTATCAAAACACGTCTTAAATTGCCCAAAAAGGAATGAACGCACAAGAAATACAAATAATATGCCTTCCAAAAAAATCAAGTGGAATATTTCAGTGCTTATTGCCATTCAAACACCCCCACTGCCCCAACACACACACACACACACACACACACACACACACACACACACACACACACACACACACACACAAACACTGACTTATACCCACACAGCTGGTGAGTGAAAATGGGGGTGCTGTGTGTTGCCGTTGGATCAGGTTTTGTCATTTCAGGTGCTGCTGTGCATAGCTTCCTGTGTAAGCTGCCAGTGCTGCCATGTGTGTAAAGTATTTTAACCCCCCGTCCCTAACACACACACACACACACACACACGCACGCACGCACACACACACATGCATGCAGATACACATGTACATGCACATACACACGCACTCACACACGCACACACACACACACACACACACACACATACACACACACAAATACGCACCACCTCTAATTTGCCCACCCCCAGCCTACCTTACCCAGTCTTTTGGGAGCAGGCTTGGCCCTGTAAAAATGTCTAGGCTGGCAGATTCCAGACACACACTTAAGTGACCAACACCAGCACCCCAGCAGACTGCAAGTCTTGACCTTTCACCTCTGAGACACGTTATGGACAGGAAGTGGAAAAGAGGGAGAGAAACTTGTTTTTTTGTTTTCAGAGAAAGAGAGAGAGATAGATAGAGAGATAGAGAGAGAGAGAGTGAGAGAGAAAGAGATGGGCAGACAGACCAAAACAGAGAGGGAAATAGAGAAACAGGAAAAATAGAGAGAGAGAGAGTGAGAGAGAGAATTAAAAGTAACTTCAGCAATAGATCTCTTGTGTGACATGACTGCATCACTGGCCTGAGTAGTTTTTAAATCCTGGCTATGGCCCTGGATGTGGTGGCAGCCCTGGAGCTGAGCACCACGTCATGCATTTGATAAAACCATGTGATGGCCACAGGGGATGCCACCAGCTGACCTTACTCATAATGACTGGTATGATCAACATTGTAGTCTGGTTAGCAGCAATGGACAGCTGCTTGTTATTGCAGTTCTCCACATTGTGGTGGCATAAATCCCCTGTAGCACAGTGAAGTATTACAAATGTCCAAAAAATGTCATATTACAGTTACCTATGATGATTGTTATAGGCCTAACTCTGAACAAAGGTACTCATTATATGATGTAGGGGTCACACAGTGGCATTAGTCTGATAATGAAGGAGTTAAGTTACACCTGAGTAATTATGGAGATATTCTGTGTGTGTGTGAGAGGGACAGAGAATGTGTATGTATCTGTGTTTGTTTGTACACGTAAATGTATGTGTATGTGTCTCGGTTTGTGTGTCTGGGTATGTATGTCTATGTGTGCATGAAGGCCAGTTGTGCAGGGCTGTGTTTTGCCACATGATAAAATAGAGCTGCGAGGTGTTTCTGTGTCAGTGCTGTGATTTCACGGCACATCTTGCCCATCAAAACACACACACACTCCTCAAGGTGTTCCGGTGTTTACCATTAATGTCTCTCTGACTGACGGAAAAAAACAGAGCTGAACCTCCGAAGCGGCTGCTCTAAACCTCAGCTCACGGTGACATTCAAGAACAGGAAAGTCACATCATTCAGAGAAAACCAAGCAAGGAGGGGGGAAAGCAAATCAAAGGCTTAACAGGTGTGGTGTAGCGTCATCAAACAATAACAGTACCAGCACACAGGTAAGAAAGAGACTGAAAAGGGGCAAAAAAAGGAAGAAACGTAAAAAAGAAATTAAGAAAAAAAAAAGAAGAAAAACCACACAGATGAGGGAGTTTACTGTAAAGACATGGGGGGGGGGGGGGGGGGGGTGAATTTGTTTCCGTCATCTGTTCCAATCAAATACTGTACATTGTCATCTCCCTTCATGGCTGGGGTTAGTGCCACTGTGGTTACGCAGTCCTCCAGTGTTTTGTTCTCTCTACTTACCTTAGGCACACAGTCAATGAGGCAGACTGTTTGTAAAGACACCTCATCGTGCGAACAAATTGACATGAACCCCCAGTGTCTATGTCTGGGCCATATGTACATAAAATGTCATCCATGTCTACTGGGCCGTAAAGCCAAACCCCTATCAAAAGCAGTTCTCAGCACTCAGGGCTGAAGTCTAAAAACCTCCAAATAGTCGCTCCCCAAAGATTTACCCCAAAGCGTGTTTAGTAAACAATTACTAAATTGTTCATTCAATAAATTAATTCACTTATAATGAATGATGAATTAATAAATGATTAATTAACCATTTTCATGAAATCAATAAATAATTAATTTATTTAAATGTATGTGTATATGTATTGTAAATATGTATTTAAAAGATCGGGGAAGAGTGGCACTGAGCATTTCCAGATTGGCCCCTGTGCTTCCTTCTGTGGTCGTTGGGCAAATGTGAGTTTCCCACTGTGTCCTTCCTGGCAAAGCCAGTGCAGCCCATCCAGTAAGCATAAGTGAGTGACTGATGACATGGCGAAATCAATGTCAACATGCCAAATGTTTTTTATGATGTAAATTCCTCTACAGTGCTGTAAGGATTTTCATTATTTATTCTTTGCTGTAGGGGTGGTGGTGTTTGGGGGGACATAAAAGACATGAGGAACCATTGAAGACTGAACTGGTGGTCTCATGTTAGAAGATCATAATGTCAGAGTGAGTTATGGCAGTGGAAACCAACACAGCAGCACAGCAGTGTGTCATTACATATCTCATATTACATAGAGCCTGACTCATCGCTTTAAAGTTTAACACATGATCAAAATTAGCTATGATAGCTATGCAATAACACACTCTAAGTGTGCCTTGATTGCATGACATAATGTTTTAAATGTTCGAATGATGTGAACATCGCACTTGTCAATAAATCACTACCAGAATGCTCTGATTGAACAAAATGGGATTAGATGCTTTAATCATTTAATCAACGTACTTTCTGATTAATGTATTGTGTGTCTGGATTATGGATGACATCTCATTTGTTTTTCCGCTTTGTTTTGTTTTGTTGGTTCTTGCATTTATGTAGTATGTAAAGTGCGTTGCATTGCCTGTATGTATGCAATGACCTATATACATAAACATGCCTTACCTTTCAATGTATATGCTATCCTGTATGATATCTACTCTTTGCACACTTAAAAGCTGTAGCTGCTAAGATGTAAAGAACGCATGTATGGAAATGTGTGTGTGTGTGTGTGTGTGTGTGTGTGTGTGTGTGTGTGTGTGTGTGTGTGTGTGTGTGACACACAAGGTCTGCCACATCACAGGATTTAACAGGACTTCATTTAGGCATTCTCTCAACTGCCCGTCTGAGCTGAGAAACGGAGAAGACAGTGAGTGTTGTCTATGCACCGCTAGGCTATTAAAGCAATGGCTGTGTTGGTTGCTATGGATACGCTGTTGGGATTTTAGGGGTGTACACATGTACTGTGTGCTTTTAGTTAAGACAAGTCAACTTTGATAACGAATGTCAGACTTTATTTTGCAACTATAATAGACAGCACAATATATGATCCTTTGATCTCTTTCTCTCTCTCTTTTTCTCTCTCTCTCTCTCTCTCTCTCTTTTCTCTCTTTCTCTCTATCTCTCTCTTTCTCTCTCTCTCTTTCTCTCTCTCTCTTTTCTCTCTTTCTCTCTATCTCCGTCTCTCTCTTTTGTTGTTGCCGCTGAACATCAGTGTAACTGTGGTATGGCCCAGCAGTTCTGACAAACCCAAGCCACAGCGTGAGGAATGAGCCACCTGTTTTCACGGACTGCTGTATGAAGAATGTACATGTAGTGCTATATATTCTCACAATATGACTCATCTTTCTGTTCACCCTAATTGACTGACTGAAAGACTGGCAGAGAGTCATTGAGTGAGTGACAGAGAGACTGAGGTACTGATTGACTTCCTGACTGATTACTGGCAGTTCAGGCCCTGGAGAAGGCCCCATAAGACGGCACATGATGATTCACACTGGGTCTTTTGATGTTGTGTGCAAATGTAATTTTTCAGTACGTTCAGAACGTGTGGTATGTATGGTGACATATGGTAGAGTGTTGTGTTTTTTTTTAAAGAAGTTGTGGGAAGTGTGACCACAGGATGGGAAACTCGGACAGGAAGTGAAATGGCATGTAGACCTGCCTTCTGGACCGGTCCTTACTCAACAGTCTCTCTTTACACAGGGACTTATTTATTTACATACTCACCAATTTATTAGAAGGTGTATAGTATGGTGGTATATACCCTACCAACTTTAAATGTAACTGTACTTAGTAGTAATAGCAATGAATTTTAATTTCAAAGTGCCTTTTTAAAATAAATAAGGAAATATAGAATACAATTAATAACAACATATGGCAACAAAACATGTACAATAAAAAAAATTGCCAAGTCACTGTGAATAGCTAGCATGAATATAAATAAATATAAATATAAACAAAAATAAAATATATACAAGTACACAAAACAGTGCATCCTTGACCCTATCTAAGCTCTTCAGCCACACCTGGATTCTATCTTTTAGAGGCTGCGCCCGCAGCATTCCCTTATTCATTATAGTGCACAATATGGGTGTGAGTTACATTGTTACATTGTTTTGTCCACTACATAGTACACTATAATGCACAAAGCCACATTATATAAGTACAACACTACTACATGATATTACATATTGTTACACAGGTTGAACCACTGTACCTAATTAGGTAGATACACTGTAACACGGACACAATAAAATAGTATTATCAAAAAGGATATAGCACTTCCGGAAAGTGCATTAAAATGGCTTAGCCACCTGAATTTTGTGTGGCAGTGCGCGCAAAAATGGTGTGGTGGCCAGAGGTGCTTGGGTACACAATCCGGCCCTGTATGTGGTCGAGTCTAAGATGTACTTAAAGCAGTTGACGTTCTGCCTGTGCTTCTGCTGCCATCTACTGGGCATTCTAAACAAGAATACTTGGTAGGCATGGCAGAGGTGTGCTTGTGATGCTGGGAGGTGTAGGTACAAACACATGCTTTCCAACTGCACTACTTATTCAAGCTACAGTGGAAACACACTACAACCCAGCATCACAAAGAATGATGTATTTTTATTTTTAACCTGTTCATTTATAAATATCTGTGAGTTTCCCTTATATTTATATTTCTGTGGGAGAACATGGGCAGATGTGTAGCATATTATGTAAATGTTATGTGTGAATGTAAATGTAAATGCTTTGTTTGTTGCATCACACACACAAACACACCAACACACACACATATGCACACGCTCACACACACTCAGAAATACACATGTTTTCACACACCCAAAACCAGTCAGCCACATACCAACGCCATTCCTGTAATCATATTTTTACACACAGCACTTGCGGTGCTTTCTCATTACATCATAACACACACTTTGTAAAATTCACACAACATGGTTCGCTCTGTCACTGTCTGAGCTCTCATCTGTCATGTCATGTGACGTCACGTCATGCTAAGTCATGACCGTAAGTGACTTGGAGGTGACCACTGCTTGTCAGGAACACTGGTGATGTCACAGTCTCGATTTCCACAAACATACACTGAATCTGTCAAGAGTAATGTGGGCAAAGTCTGTTTACTGTGCATGTGTGTGTGTGTGTGTGTGTGTGTGTGTATGTGTCTGGATCTGTGTCTGTGTGTCTGTGTGTAGACAGTCTGTATGATCATACACTGTATGTTGATATACTAGTATATGTGTATGCAAGTTTATATACTCCTGTCATAATTGTGTATTAAGCTTGTACATACTGTGCATGTGTGTGTCTGTGTATGTCTGTGTGTGTATGTGTACATGCATTTTGTGTGTGTGTCTTTGTGTGTGTATGCGTGCGTGTGTGCATGTGTGTGTATGTGTACATGCATTTTGTGTGTCTGTGTGTGTGTGTGTGTGAATCAGCAACTTTCGCAACTGGTAAATTTATGTCTTTGTGTATTTATTTTGAACTGTGGAGACAAATAAAGAAGTGAAGTGTGTGTGTATGACTAATCCTACCCTGCTATAGTGTTGCCATGTTTCTTCCTCCATTTGTCGTGTTTCTCAGGCCCACAGCTGCTCTTATATCATCAGCCTGGAATGTTCTCTCATTCTTTCCCGCTTTCTTTTCCCCTTTTCCCTTTCTTCCATTTACATCTACCCTCTTCTGTCTTCGTGAATTTAGCTACCCTTTCGGTCTCTCTCTGCCTCTTTGTCTATATGTATGTCTCTCTCTCCCTCTCTCTCTCTCTCTCTCACACACACCCTGTCTGCCTATCTCTTTCTCTGTGTTTGTTTGCTCCTACACACATTCTCTCTCTCACCCTCTCTCTTTCTGTCTGTAACCTATGACAGGCAGTTAGGAACCCCACACACACACACACACACAAAGTAAGCCCACTCACTCATTGCATCTATATTGCACCTTCTCACTTACTGCAGGTACAGTATTTACTATCTAGGAGATGGTGTGTTGTGTACTGTAATGTGGTGTTTTGGGATGTTGTGTCTTACTATGTTATTATGTGCTGCTTTGGTGCAGATGCGGGATGTGTGTTGGTTGCTGATCAGTGTTGTGTGCTACTGTGTGTTGTGATGTGTACTGCTGTAAACTGTTGTAAACTACATTACATTATTACATTACACTTAGCTGACGCTCTTATCTTATCTTAGCTGCGCGGTGTTGCCAAAAGAGATTCTTGGTAAATACAATTAGAAATACAAATTTCTACAAATTTCTTTCTTCACTAATGTCATAAATAGGAATATCAAAAATGCCTGTTGGCTATTTTCTACTGTTGAGAAGTTAACAAATCCCAAAACAAGAACAACTCAATCTATTACTATAGCTAGGCTGATGACACCCAAGTTTACTCACCTAATGACTATACCCCCCTTGAGTCTCTCTGTGGGTGTATTGACCAAATTAACAACTGGATGTCACACAATTTTCTTCAGCTGAACACAGATAAAACTGAAGTAATTATATTTGGGAAAAAGGAAGATAGATGTAGGATCATCACTGCTCTTGAGACTAAGGGGCTTAAAGTAAAATATACTGTTGAAAATCTTGGTGTCTTTATTGACAGTGAACATTTAACAGTCACTTGAAAGCAATCACTAAATCTGCATTCTATCAGACTTAGCTAAACTTAGAGGTCTTATGTCAAAACAAGACCTAGAAAAACTTGTACATGCCTTTATTTCCAGTAGGGTTGATTACTGCAATGGCTTTTTCACAGGCCTTCCTAAAAAGACCATCAAACCAGCTTCAACTGATCCAAAATGCAGCAGAAAGGGTTCTTACAAGAACAAAAAGATCTGACCACATTACTCCAATTTTAAGGTCCCTGCACTGGCTTCTAGTAAGTCATAGAATTGACTTTAAGGCATTGCTTCTTGTGTTTAAATCATTAAATGGGATGGGACACAATTACCTATTGGATATGTTTCAGTTGTATGAACCAACTAGGTCTCTGAGATCACATCAGAAAAATCTGTTGGTAGAACCTGCTGTTAGAACAAAATGTTGTGAAGCAGCTTTCAGCTGCTATGGTGTAAATCTCTGGAACCAACTTCCAGAAGACATTAAAAATGCTCCTACTGTTGGCAGTTTCAAATCTAGACTTAGGACCAAACTGTTTTCAGATGCTTTCAGTTAATGGTTTCTACTAATTTTATACATATTTTGTGTGTTTTTTATGTTTTATTTATCTTTTATGCTTATGTCCTTTGCTTTTATTTTTGTGAAGCACATTGAATTGCCGTTGTGCATGAAATGCGCTATACAAATAAACTTGTCTTGCCTTGCCTTGCCTAAGACAATTAAAGGGGAACTAAATACCGTGGAATGGGCATTATTCAAAATTAACTTTGGGGGAAGAAGAACCCTAAAGTCAGCTGTGCCACAGCTCTAAAAGGCTCCAGGTACAGTTGATTCGCTGAATGTTTTCAAGATGTCTTTATTTAGTGGGCTACAGCATTAAAATATTAACACAGCCTTCGTTAGGGTAACATTTTGCTTAGATAGTCTGTCTAGACAGGCTTTACATTAAGTATGCTGAAATTCAGCTTTAGTCTTTGCAATTGTCCATTGGGCATTACCTTAACTGAACTACAACTTCTAAGTCAAAACTAAACTGTAGCTAACAGAGTCTTGACAGATTATTTATAGTCTTAGCATCTGTAAGAAATCACAAATAGGAAGCCATTTAATCATTTGATCATAGTTACTATGAGAAGAAACGCATGTGGGAGGACAGAGAGAGAAACTATAATGATAACTACATTAAGCAATAAGGTCCAACTTGTCTCTTTTAATATCCCGTCAGAACATGTCTGAACTGCCTGTTTCAAATTATGTGGAATTGCCCTAATGGAAACACGGCTATATGCGTTCCCATGACTGCTTATCAGGGCCTCAATGGAAAAAGCCATCTGAGCAAGCAAGTGGCAGTCAGGGAGACAAAAGTGAGTAATTTTTACTGTAAAGCACGTAAAAGCACATGGTGACATCCATATTGTGTAATGCTAGGATGGATTGGTTGCTTAATGCAGCATACCCATCCTGGTCATATTGTGCAATTAAAGTGGACACTTTACTATGTCAGTACACAAGGGCTTTTGCTAACTAAAGATATCTGTTATATAGTACTCTGTTCTGTTTTTGTAACCCAAAGTATTTTTTCTATTCTGTTTTATTCTATTCTTTTGTATTGTATTGTATTCTATTTTATTTACTTTATACACACACACACACACAGGGCCATCTGTGTACACCACAGTCTGTTCTCTCCTTTCATTAACCACTGCCACACTCAAACACACACACACGCACGCACGCAGACACATACATGTATTACTCACTGGCTGGTGTTCCACAAAGGGTTAAATGAGCACATGATGTCCCACAACTGGAACAAAACATCAGCCCTAAAAAAAGAACACAAATACACACAGACACAGACATACACAGACATGGATGGATATCTACAGCAATCACATTCCTCTCTAACTAGCTTTGAATGCTGCTGGCTGTTCTCCATGTGTGTGTGTGTGTGTCTGTGTCTGCTTGTGTCCCTCATATTCAACCCGAAAACAGATGAAAACACACACACACACACACACACACACACACACATCAGAATGAAAGTAGAGGAGAAACAGCGTGACCAGGGAAGGGCCAAGCATCATTAACACATGTATAGTTCTCATATGACTCACTACTGGCATGTGCACATCCTCATACAGTAAATCTATACACACACACACTTCCAGTTTCAATCACTCTTTCTAGGCCGTGGTGTTGTGGTATGTCTTGGTACTGACGTTAGTCCTCAGGAGGAAAATATTCATCTTGTCTGCCAATAAGGAGATACTTGGAATGCCCATGACAAATGTTTATGGTGGTCTCAACTGTACATCATTTCTGACAGTAAATCATGGGGAAACAGGTTTTAGTTTTAGCTTTATGGGAAATTTTACCTGTTCCTGTTTACCTGTCGTCACTGTCTGAAATAGACGAACGTCATTTTACTTCATTTTCAACAGTGAGTATCAGACCATAATTAGACAGCACTGGTGTCACACTCCTCAGTAATGGGCAATAAAAATCATGTTACAAGATTATAGTGTGATTAATAAACATTTAAATGTAAAGTAATATATATAGAGTTCAGATTGTGAAACTTGTGTATAAAGAAAAAACAAACATAACGCCCATAAACAAACAAACAAACAAACAACCAAACAAACAAACAAACAAACAAACAAATAAATCCTTTGTCAATTATATATTCACTCTGTCCTCTAAACAGCTTGGGTACAAAAAGCAGCAATGTCAATGTAAAGGGTTTTTCAGCTTCACATCACAATGGAGCAGAGATTCAACATGACAGTTGACCAAATACAGTGGCAGATACAGGCCTCACTAATGAGACCCTAAGAACTAACATTTTAATAGGGGGTGTCACATAGAGGTGTGACTGCACAGACATACAGTACAGGCCACAAGTTTGGACACACCTTCTCATTCAATGTGTTTTCTTTATTTTCATGACTATTCACATTGTAGATTCTCACTGAAGGCATCACAACTGTGAATGAACACATACTTAACAAAAAAGTGTGAAATAACTGAAAACATGTCTTATATTCTAGTTTCTTTAAAGTAGCCACCCTTTGCTCTGATTACTGCTTGCTACTATGTAAATAGTCATGAAAGTAAAGAAAACACATTGAATGAGAAGGTGTGTCCAAACGTTTGACCTGTACTGTACCTCACTAGTGATTAACTAAGGTCTGTGTACATTCAAGAATGCTTGCACACATGTACATCTACTTCTGTGTGTTCAATTTGAGGCAGGGGACACCAGGGTTTGAACCAGGGACCTCTTGATCTGCAGTCAAATGCTGTACCACTGAGCTTTACCCCCTCTGAGCTTCCATTGTCACCATACTTTTGAACAAATAGTACTTTATTTGCTTAACAAACAGGAGAGGGTGTGGCATATGGGCTGTTATAGTTTTTCTCAATTGGTTTGGTACATTTCTCACATCAGAATTGAAATTCTCAAAAGTTCTTGTTCAATTGTCACATCATCATGACATTTGTGCAGATGAAAAAGGCAGTTTCTCATTGCATTAAACAAATTGCAAATGCTTTTGTCCATCCATGCAAATGATTGTGTACAATTCTCAGTATTTTTGTACATTATCAATTGCTTTTGTCATGCTAATCAAAATGCTTTGTTATGGGAATCTATCAAATAGTCTCACTCCCCAAAACATTTAGGCTATAGTTCATCATATAAGTCTTCACATGCAAAATGATTTACCAAGCTATCATAACATGTCTAGGCACTCTAGAAGATGCACAGGAGGACATCAGGTGTGACGTGGAGGAAAATTTGTGGCCTGACAGATAGGAATGTGAAGAAGCTGAAGATCAGGATTATGATTTAGAATTTGGGGAGATGTTCATATTTTTTGTTTACTTACTGTATGACCTATGTTTATATTTTTGACCTATGTTTACTTACTGTATTTTACCTTTGTTCTGTGCAGTGCTGTCTTTTTTTTTCTTTACGCACCGTAATGTCAATGTCTGCCAACAAAGAAGTCATACTGTAAATGTGAATCTTGTCTTTTGCAATCAATCTCACACTTATACATTATATGACTTCAAATGTACAACACTTGTCATCACACCTAAACCACATTTCACATCAAAATGTCCCTTTGAAGTGCACTATTCGATTGCCAACATGACGAATGAATTTGACTGTCTTGGCCGTACGCAGTGACACAATGACTAAACATTCTGATGGCACTGACACGTATATTGACACAACAACTTGCTTTTGAGGGATGAGGTAAGGATTTTGAGCAAGAGACTGGCTTTTGCAGGTGATCCATGGTGTTTTGCTATTTGTCCAAACTGTTTTGAGAAATGATCTTCTCAATCTTCTGCAAATTGCAAGAAAGATTTGAAAAATGTACCAAAGCGATAGAGAACTGTAATAGCAACAACATGAACTGCAATGTTAGAGAGACACAGAGAGAAGCAGTGAAAGAAAGAAGTAAGCGTGAGAGAGAATTTAAAAATGATCAGTGCAATAGTTTTTGTTTCTTTTGTTTGACTGTCTCCAGCTCTGAATACAATGTAACAATTTCACCAGTTGATTAGCCTTCATTATGTGTGCTGCAGTGTCCTGCACTAACTCATTACCTACAGAAAATAGTCACTTTTATTCCCCCCTTATAACTATACTGGAGGACTCCATAATAATAATATTCATTTACTGTAATGTGGCAATAAAGTTCACAGAACCCAATGGAGCCTTTTTATGCCTCCTATTTCTGACTGTGCTCACGGCGTCATATCTCACACCACGGTAGAGTCTCAAAATGGTTTTCAAAAAAGCAGACAGTTGCATTTCCTCCTCTCCATCATCAGTCTGGAATGTTCTCTGGGCCTTGCTGGGCCTTGCAGAGGGGTGGGGAAGAGTCTGAGGTCCAGTACGGTCCAGTCCAGTCTTCTTTGCTGGTGAGTCACTGGCACTAAACAGTGCATGTAAGCACATACATGCACACACACGAAGAGTTCTTAAAAAGAAGAGTCATCTCAGAAAAAAGGAAGTATAAAATCTGCCTGGGCTCTGAGGCACTAAAGAGGTACGGTAATCGGGAGGTGTGGGAGATTTGGTGGCTTGTGGACTGCCCAGACTGACTTCCTCTACAGATGAGTAGCACAAACTTGCAGCATACGTTTTCAGATGAGTATCACACGCACGCACACAGACACACGCACGCACGCACATACACACACACACACACACACACACACACACACACACACACACACACACACACACACACACACACACACACACACACACACACACACACACACACACACTCACACACACACTTGCAGCATGTTGCCATTTACAAATGACAAAATGTAGAACATAGCCTGCATAAAATACTGTTAGCTTTCAAATCATAAAACAGTGCTGCTGGTATTTTTTTATTTATAAGTGTAAATACAAACAATGGCCATTAAGCTATTTATGTAATAGAGTGTTTGTAGCTTCACAGCAAAATTCAACTGACTCCTAATGTTACCTACAGATTCTCTGTTTAATGGTGGTGGTCCTCACAAAAACGCCATCATTTTTGTTCATATGTTTGTTGTTTTTGTAGTGTGATCATGGACTAGCCTGGTAAACCCGTCCCTCGTACTTCATTTCATTTCATGCAGAGGGTCTGGACCGGAATCTCTTGAGGTACATTTGCGATGTTCCAGAAACATCGATCCAATCAGCGAACAGAGGGTGTTTTCGTTAGCTGTGACATTGACCTTGTGTGCTACATTTGAATTGTAGTGTGTAGGTAGGCTAATTGCATACGTGACGACCAGGCGTTAGCAATTGGGAAAGGCAGAGGCACTTTTTTAAAACTTCAGCAGAGTCCACACCTCCAGCAAATCGTTTCTGACGGTCTCTGTTTCAGACCCTCTGCACAAAATGAAATGAAGTACGAGGGGCGGGTTTACCAGGCTAATCATGGACCACTGAGCTATACTAAGTAGCTGTCACAATGGTAACAGTACAATGCTTGTTGGTCAGTTGGTCTTACAATAGAAAGGGCCAGAAGAGCTCGCTTAGGTCACTGTTCCTGTAAAGGTTTGCATCACCGGGGAAGTGCGGGGCCTCCTGGGTGGTCATGTGGCTAGTCGAGAGCACCTCATCATTTATCACCGTTGTCTTGTTTCACGCTGCCCTGCAGTGACAATCGTGCTCATCCTCTCGAGTTACTCTATGTGTTATCTCACTCTGACTAGACATGTCGTCAGTGTCACTCAGGTCACTCACAGGTTAATGTTATGAGAAAACTGAGGATCACTGTGATGCAGTCCTCTGTATGTTCCTCTTTCTTAGTGAAAAGCCAACCAATAGGTTGTGAATGGCGCTAAAATGCTTACTGTAAGACAAACCAGATAAAGGTTTGATTACCAATCCAGCCTGTTTGTGTGTCAGGCTATTTGGTCAGTCTAATTTTTACTGTAGGGCAGGCTATAGTTGTTTGTTTTGTTCATTTAATCAGTTGATTGTGACATTTTACTCACTGTGCTGACACAGAACAGCCACATGCACTGTAAGCAACCCGTCCAAGAAGGAAAAAAGCTTTGTTCCAATTTGGTGTGGCGTTAGCTGGTAGAGTGGTGAAATGTTGTGAGGATGCCAGGAGATGGCAGTGATGCCATTCTATTTAGCTCACAAAATATTAAACCAGAGAGTGTTGAGGGAGAATCTAAGATCTTTGATTAAACTTCAAGTGTGACAGCTTTGGAATATTCTAAAAAGAATCCATTGTGCAACATGACAGGATTCTAAACTTCCAACATTATATTGTATTGACCGCAACATTGTTTAGGACTTTTGTCCTCACAAAATTTCCATTACACCAATGTGACGGCAACTATATAACTCTTCTTTATGAAACCAGTTTCATGATGGTGTTATCATTTCAAAAGGCCACTAACTTAAAGATCTGTGCCAGCTTACCTTACGTATTCTCCCTACCTCCCTCCACCCCTTCTTTCCTACCTCTTTCACTAAGCAGGCACTTTGGAGGTCTTACTGTGGTAATAGGCTCTTTAAGGTTGGACAATGTCACTGGAAAGTCACTGCTGACGGTGGCCAAGGCAGTTTGTGGGCCTAAATGTGCAATGTGGTTATTCTCCAAAAGCACATCTTCCTCTATATTCTTACAGTTATTCTTACTCAAAGTTGCTAAAATACTAAACCCTTTCTCTAAATCAAATTCTCAAATGCGTAATTGCATTTATTGTTGGAAACTGTTTTTTTTTTGGCAAAACCAGACTACTTTCACCTAGGTAGAAATGGTAAAATGTATTTATCATTTTTGCAAAACTCTTAGCACATTCACATTCATTTAAGCAAATTTTGCACTGTTATGCACTTATTCATTGTATTGTTAACCAAACAGGCTGGTTGGAGTTTCATATCAACAATGGACAGAAACCAGAGGTGTAGGGCATGAGAGTGTGTTAGAGGTGGGGTACAAGAAAAAGGATGGGGGCAGGAAGACAACAAAGAGTTGTAATAAATCATTCCATAAATGAAATGATGCAGTTAATGTTTTGGGTAGATTACTCTTCTACAAGTGAGAAAATTCTGACGAAGAAAAGTAGCAGCAGCTGTGTCATTTTTTTGTGTGGTCTTGTTTGTTGTACTTCACAAACTCAAGGAGGAGATACAGAGATATGGCTTTCTGGTCACATATTTTTTTTCCTCCGCCGCTGCTGGCACAAACTTTTATATTTTTTTCCTCTGATATTGCACTGAAGTGCTGATAACAATATAATGCTCCATAAAATATGCTCTGGCTCCTGCCTCAGTATTAATAATGTTGCTTATTAGCTACTATGAAGGAGCAATGTCAGTGCAGGGCTTTTGAAATCAACCTTATTATCCCCCCAGCATACACACTCACCAACATATGCGTACACACACGCACGCACACACACACACACACACGAACACCAATTTGGCAGGTGCAAAGGTTGATCAGGCATGGTTCAGTTAAATGGCCAGAACACTGATTAAAATAGTAGTTCATCCATAGTTTTTATGGACACATAAAACAGTTTTATGGACTTCTCCAAATGTGATGACTTCCGATTATTAATGATATTGAGCAGTACTTATCTACATGTTTTGCATTCACTTTAGGCCTCCTAGTAACCAGCCTCTGCACATGGCCCAGACTGCAAAATATGCGCACAAAATACTGGCAGTTATAACCAATACGCACACACGCACACCCTGAAGCATGCTGGCTTTGAAGTTGAACTGCACAGTGAAACACTAACAGAGCATGTCGAGTCCACTTCCTGGCAATGTTTTGTCTGGCATTGCCAAACTAATACTCTATTCATTTGATCCTTCTTAGTTTATTTTGATTTCCAAGGGGTATTACCAGCGCATTGCATCGCAGAGCTCTGTGCCAACACATCCTTCTTGGCAGCACAGGCTCTTAGGAGGAATTGTTTGTTCATCTTTTTCAGTCTATGCAACTCAATAGACTGCTCCACATCAGTGGCAACTTGGATGTTAAAGATTGCTCCAGTGGGACTTCCTTTGGGTGCTTCTCTGTCTGAATCAGAATTCAGAATTAGAATTAGAATCAGTATCAGAATACTTTATGAATTCTCGGGGAAATCTGAGAATATTACAGTTGCTCATGTGTAGAAATATAGCATAAGAGGTTCAAAATGTAAAACAAATCAGCAAATAAATAAATACATACATAAAAGAAAAAAAAGAGACCTTGTATATGCACAATTCACATAGCTACAGTGAAATTACTGTGTACGGTATTTATATTTACAGTTAGACAGTATATGAATTGTTTACCTATGTACAGGTATATTGATATGCAAATAAACAATGTGTACCAGTGAGTAGTGCCAGTGGTGCTATCAACAAATAAAGTCCAGCCGACATGATTGTGTAGGCCACATGACTTTGGTGGAAATCAATCTAAAAGGGAGAAGGGGCAAGATTAAGTGAAACGTGAGCTCTGGCATTTGCCTGGTTCACAGACTGGCAAATGTCACATATTTCAACTCAAGCAGATTGAGTGGACCATAGCTCCTGTATCAGATTTAGATGGAGCAACCTGTTGAGCTTTTGGGTAATAAGATTTTATTATGGTCTCTGTAAGTCTCCTCTTTATCACCTGATCTCTTGCTGATGCCGCCTATCTCCAATGCTCTGTCTTTCTCTTTCTGCCTCTCTTTCACTCTTTGTCTACCTGTCTCACTCCCTATCACTACTTTTTATTCTCTTTCTGTCTCTCTCTCTCACACACACTTTCTGTATACCTATCTTTGAGTCTCTTGTTTTCCACCTGTTCTAATGATACTGGTAATGGTTTTTTCTGTGAACAGACCATGTGTCACACCTTCTTCTCCCCCACTTTGTAAAACAAATACAACACTGTACAACACATTAGTGTAACACTTGCCTTCACAGAAGGGGGTATAGCTCAGTGGTAGAGCATTTGACTGCAGATCAAGAGGTCCCTGGTTCAAATCCGGGTGCCCCCTGGCCTTTTCCATGGCGAGGTCAGAGGGCAAATAATTCACCCTCTGGCTGTGAACACTAGGGGAAGCAGTGATGGGTTGGCCATAGGCCATAGAGTTGTTATGCCTGCTGTGTCTGCCTCCAGTCTCTAGAAACTGAGAGAATGTCTTTATGTCTGTGCTTTGCACTCATGTCCTTTGTCTCTATTCATTTAAAGAACAGACATTGTTTTTGTGAAAAACAAGGACAGAAAAAAGGGTGAACACTCATTTAAAGCGCCATTGTGTGTTTTTTTAATTCAAGCTCAAGTACACAGGCCTTTGCTGATTAGAGATGCAGGCAAAAAAAAGCCTCACCAGACCCCCCCCTACCCTCCTCACAAATTCTGTTTATATTGATAGTACACTTTAGGGCAGGCACAATCACAAAACCTCCCTCACCAAATTTATTACAGTTTTCAAGGTTGTGCAGGCAAACACGGAACTGCAGCACATAATACAAGATTAGAGGGTAGAGGACCAAAATTCCAACCAGACACTTTGCATTGTGTACATTGTGACAAAACGGCAACTTGGGAGAATTGTCTGTTAAGCTGAAATTTCTACCCCTCTCCTGAAGTTTAATCCACTTAACTATGACAAAAAAACAACCATATTGCTGGATTCTAGATCCTTGCAGTGCAGTCACCTTCTACTCAGCCCACGGTCTGCAATAATGCCCACATTTGCCATAATGCGCAGACTGCTAGACTGGAGGATTTCATAATTGGAAGTAAATATATGCTAAATTATTCAGTGTTATTTATTTTTGTTACATATCCACATTCATAATTTCATGCCATACAGCTATTCCAGGCTTGTGTTGTTTCAAAACACAGCAAAGACGGTAATTGTTTCACTCTTGACCAATAACTATATAAGTGATTCATGATAAGAGATCTTTAGTCACAGTGAAATATGGTGGATTTTTACTAGCGTTTGTGCATGAATTGGAATAAGCCAACACAGCATGTAATCCTGTAGCAACTTGCACCCCCACGGCTCCAACTCTTTAATGTCAACAAAACTCTGTTTCGGGGGTGCAAAAGCCAGGGCCACCACTAGCAATTTTTGTCCCTTTTGAAAAAATATGAATGTGTGCTTCCCCCTTAATAACAATATTGTCATTATGAAGTGGCCATGTGTTTTGTAAAAGACCTTTGTCACAGGGTGAATTATTTACACTCTAGATGGCTTTGGACTATCTTACAGTTTTTCTCTATCGCTTTGGTACATTTTTCGAATCTTTCTTGCAATTTGCAGAAGATCAAGTGCATTTCTCAAAACAGTTTGGACAAATAGCAACACACCGTGGATCACTTGCAAAAACCCAGTCTCTTGCTCAAAATGCTTAGTTTTGTGTCAATATACGTGTCAGTGCCATCAGAATGTTTAGTCATTGTGTCACTGTGTACGGATAAGACAGTCAAATTCATTAGTCATGTTGGCAATTGAATAGTGCACTTCGAAGGGACATTTTGATGTAAAATGTGGTTTAGGTGTGATGACAAGTGTTGTACATTTCACCTCATATAATGTATATGTGTGAGATTGATTGTAAAAGACAAGATTCACATTTACAGAATGACTTCTTTATTGGCAGACATTGACATTGCAGTGCGTAAAGAAAAAAAAAAAGGTAGTACTGGACAGAACAAAGGAAAAATACAGTAAGTAAACATAGGTCAAAAATATAAACATAGGTCATACAGTAAGTAAACAAAAAAATATTAACATCTCCCTAAATTCTAAATCCTTATCCTGATCTTCAGCTTCTTCACATTCCTATCTGTCAGGCCACGAATTTTCACCCACGTGACACCGGCAGCGTGGATAGCATCTTCTGGAGTGCATAATCCATCCTCTTCCAAATCCTCCACCATGCAGCCTCACCCCTCTTCCTCTCCTTCTCCCTGTTGTTGTCCATTTTCTTGTCCTTGTCCAGGCCACAAATTTCCCTCCACGTCACACCTGATGTCCTCCCGTGCATCTTCTAGAGTGCCTAGACATGTTATGATAGCTTGGTAAATCATTTTGCATGTTAAGACTTATATGATGAACTATAGCCTAAATGTTTTGAGGAGTGAGACTATTTGATAGATTCCCATAACAAAGCATTTTGATTAGCATGACAAAAGCAGTTGATAATGTACGAAAAAACTGAGAATTGTACACAATCATTTGCATGGATGGACAAAAGCATTTGCAATTTGTTCAATGCAATGAGAAATTGCCTTTTTCATCTGCACAAATGGCATGATGATATGACAATTGAACAAGAACTTTTGAGAATTTCAATTCTGATGTGAGAAATGTACCAAACCAATTGAGAAGAACTGTAATACATAACAGAAGCTACCCATCAACTAGGAAACACTCGACCAAGTAATATCGCATGCCACTAACATTAACAATGTTTCTGTGTCAGATAACACCATCTCCGATGTTAACTGCATGCTAGTTCAATCTCCGCCTATTATACCTAGTAACAGGGAAGACTGTTTAATCCAAAAATGTTACAAAAATGCATCAATGAAACAAAAAGTGACTGACAGCTAATGCCTGGGACCTCTTTAGTGGGCACCAGTCACTTGATGAAATGGTAGTTAGCTTTATTGGCAACTTAAGAGAAATCTTGAGTAAGTACCAAAGTTTTATGGACCATGTATCCGGAAAACATGACATGGCCTTTGGGGTTGCCGAAGGTAGTTTTCTTGGCCCCCTCCTTTTTCCATTATATATGCTACCATTGGACAATATCACCAAAATACATAACATAGACTTCCATAGCTATGCCGGCGACACATAACTCTATATTTCAGTCAAGGCAAACTAAACCACTGCCCCTACACTCATTAACCTCCTGCTTATCAGTTATCAACACAATGGATGAGTAATAACTTTCTAAAAGTAATTGAAGTCAAAACTGAGCTATTACTTACTGGCCTTAAAGATCACAAGATTGCTAACAAAAACAACAAGAAGGGAGCACATCACTCCAATACTAGCTGAACTGCACTGGCTGTCTGTGTCCTACAGAACTGACTTTAAAGTACTCTTACTAGTATTCAAAGCTGTACATGTAGCCCCATGCTATATCACTGACACACTGTCCTCTTACATTCCTGCACGA
Organism: Coilia nasus; assembly: GCA_027475355.1. Classification (NCBI taxonomy): domain Eukaryota; kingdom Metazoa; phylum Chordata; class Actinopteri; order Clupeiformes; family Engraulidae; genus Coilia; species Coilia nasus. The sequence continues at coordinate 2,105,268 of CM050215.1, read as the reverse complement.
GCCCTTAGATCCGATGACACCAGTCTTCAGAGGATTTCAGAGGCACCAAGAGGATTGGAGAAGCAGCCTTCTCAACTGAAGACCTGTTTAACCTTGCCTACACTGTCAGAGACCAGAACAGACAGAAAACGGACCCAATAGCGTAACCTTACAATTAACTTTTATTAAGGGTTCAGGGGAAGGGTACTGAGGCAGGCGCCCCGGGTGAAGCAGGAATGCAGGCAGGAGAGTGCTCGTTGTAACACTCGGATGTGGAACCCGGACACAC